>JAVYIG010001674.1:0-309688 GCA_035222895.1 Strongylocentrotus droebachiensis | reverse complement strand
AATTATTTAGGGAATGTCACAACTCTTTCTCATCCTGTATCACAAGTTTAAAAATGCAACAACTCTCTCTCATCCTTTATCACAAGTTGAAAATGCAACAACTCTTTCTCATCCTGTATCACAAGTTTAAAAATGCAACAACTCTCTCTCATCCTTTATCACAAGTTTGAAATGCAACAACTCTTTCTCATCCTTTATCACAAGTTTAAAAATGCAACAACTCTTTCTCATCCTTTATCACAAGTTTAAAAATGCAACAACTCTTTCTCATCCTTTATCACAAGTTTAAAAATGCAACAACTCTTTCTCATCCTTTATCACAAGTTTGAAAATGCAACAACTCTTTCTCATTCTTTATCACAAGTTTAAAAGTGCAACAACTCTTTCTCATCCTTTATCACAAGTTTAAAAATGCAACAACTCTTTCTCATCCTGTATCACAAGTTTAAAAATGCAACAACTCTCTCTCATTCTTTATCACAAGTTTAAACATGCAACAACTCTCTCTCATCCTTTATCACAAGTTTGAAAATGCAACAACTCTTTCTCATCCTTTATCACAAGTTTAAAAATGCAACAACTCTTTCTCATCCTTTATCACAAGTTTGAAAATGCAACAACTCTTTCTCATTCTTTATCACAAGTTTAAAAGTGCAACAACTCTTTCTCATCCTTTATCACAAGTTTAAAAATGCAACAACTCTTTCTCATCCTTTATCACAAGTTTAAAATGCAACAACTCTTTCTCATCACCTCTCGTTCGTTTACATTAAAGAAGTTTATACTAGAAACATGATTGCATTCATTCAAAATATTATTGTTTTAATCATTCCATGGAAATATTTCCCAAGTCAAATCCTGAAAATGACCGTGCACTAATACATTTATCTGAAACAACTTCAAAAGAATAAACAGATATGCATAACATTATCGATATCAATAAAAAAATAAGTGCATCCTACTAAGTGAAAACTAAACAATTCACCTCAGAATAATATTTCATACTGGTACCAGACCTGGAAAATATGTTTATAAATAAATTACTGTGTTTATTGCAAAGATACACAAATATTGCTAATTATAATAAAGCAGACATGAGAGTGGTCTAGCATTGCACAGTTATGTATATTAAACAACTATCAACGAGATGTCAGTTAATATTCCACCAACTCCCATAAAATATTGTTCAAATGTCCAGGGCTCTTTTCAACTTACACATAAGGACAGTGCACGTGACCCTAAGCATCCATGTATTTTAAGCATTGTATCCCACAAATAGATCAATATTTTTCATCACAAGTACAGACATTACCTTCAATGGAAAAGTTTTATAATGAAATGAATTTAGATTTGCAAGTCCATCTCAAAGCGATTGAATGTATGTATTGAACAGTGTGCACAAACAAAACAAAACACAATTCAGCTCTCGTAACAGCTAACAAAAATTAATTCTCCGGAGATGAAGAATCACCATCACTCTCAGTCTCAGCATCTTGCTCTGGAGCGGGACAGACGATGTCGCGGGTAGATGCTGTACAGAACTCTCGAATAGTTCTGTGCAGGTAAGTAGCTCGTGCTCTTGTCAGTCCGGGAGGTGATACTGGTTCAGCTGGATCCTCTTTTCCTCATCGGAAGGCTGCACCTTTACAAAAGCTACACCAGGGTGGTCACGGTGAAACCTGCAGACAAAAATTGAGAAAGTTGAAAAAAAATAATTACTTTACTGTGAATTCAAACAGATAGAAAAGCTTTAGGTCATGTACAGACACAATAGTGAGTAATAATAGTATGGTATTTTGGTAATGACAATAAATAAGTAAAGATTTTACTATGTGAATACTTTGGCTGTGAATTTAAAAAAAAAAATTTGTAGTGCAATTTTTGCATTTATTGTATTCTTTTAGAATCTTGACAGAAACGTGAATTGGAGTGTGTGGCAGATTAGCCCTCAACTACTGAAGATATTTAATAAAGTCTACAATAGAGGCATTTTATTCAAAACATGCTTGTGGTTTAAACATACATTTAAAAAGAAATTTGTTCGTATTGACTGATCTTCTATCTTACCTGATGTGATGGTACTTCTTGATGCCAACGAAAGGGAAGAAGAACGGTGCAAGAAAGCTCTGCCAGTCGTAGCTTGGTACGGTAACTGTACCATCCTCCAGTCCCACAAGTCGAGGAATGTTGTGTCCGTTGACAGAGCTCTCCTCTACAACGTCACTGATGTCCTGCAGGCTGCTGACGAAGGTCCTCTTGTATCGGTGTTTCACAAGGCCAAATGCACGATCGGGTGAAAACTTTGTGTGTCCGGATACCATGAAATGAACACCAATCTCGTCGTGCAAACCACACAGAGTTCTCCAGGCGAGATACCACATGAGAAATTTGTTCTTGTTCTGTCCTCCACAGTTATCACAGTGCAACTGCAGCACTCGCTCACCCCTCCCCAAACTGATCAAAGTAGTCGTGAAGATAACTTATTACAGAGTTGGAACCTTTGCTTGAAGTCATCCCTTCATCGATGAGGTAGTTAACTTGCTTGTTTGTACCATCACATGTCACTCCAAACAAACCGCATTTCCTTGGGCATAGGAAATACATGGGGCCAGGCTGATCAGGATCGGTGGGAAAATGCATCTGTTGAGCATAGTCAAAGGAGTAGTGCATTTCCTCCCCATCTCTCCCTTCCTTGACGGCAGCTTGGGAGTCAAGAACCATGTCCCGGTATAGGTTCCTCTCAACAGCAACATGGGCAAGGTGTTCTGTCTGGGTCTGGATACGGCCGAGCTTGTCTTCCTCAGTTAGGTTGGCGCTCTGGTACACTGCAGAGTTGTTCTTCTGGCACTGCCAGCACAGGTCAGTTTTGGGGCGAGATGTGATCACAAAGGGGCAGTATCTCCTCCAAACATTAAGAAATGTTGTCTGCTTTGCACTTCTATGAGGAGGAAGTCCTGTAATAAAGGGAGAAAGAGTAGAAAATAAAATTGAGCAAACTCAAAACATCAATTTCTTAATACATGTTAAGAAATTTATTACTGAGAACAACTTTTTCATATCAACTGCACATTGCTTACCACTTTAGACAGATGAGTAACAGATTTCCCTTGTCTTAATAAATTATTGAAGTGTCCTGCTATCTAGAAGCCCAAATTTTTTATCAAACTTTTGTTGCTGTTATATCATAAAAGGAAATACAGGTCTACTTTTCTTTACAATTAAACAATTCAATACTTTTTGCTACATGCTGATTGTTATATTGTTATTATCATAAACAGGAAATATAGGCCTACTTTTCTTTACAATTATACAATACAATACCTTTTGCCACACGCTGATCATTCTTGGAGGCAAGTTCCGTCTCATAGCACCTCCAGACAGACGCCTTCGTCTGATTGGTCGGGAGAAGTCTTATACGGGGATCGGAGCTCTTGATGCCACTGATGCGCCCTGGAATGACGAGGCCTTGGGTGTCTGCGAAGTTTGTGATAAACGTCACAACTCTGTTGATGTCATCGCTGGTAAGAGCTGCTTTGTTCGCCTTGATGCCACCTGATGCCTTAGATGGAGAGACGACCCCTTTCTGTAGATAGCTTTTGGTGATATTCCGAAGCTGGGTGTCACCAACACTGTGAGATAAGAGAGGAAAATAAAGAAATTATAAGATTTCATGGTTCAATGAATCAACAACCGCATTTCATTATCCAGATAACTAATTTTTTAAGATCAAAATAGACAGTTCATTTCATATAAAACAAAACAGAACCACAATTAATGGCAAATCAAATTGATGCTAAATCAAAAGGTTTCTATTATTGTAAAATACAGGAAATCAAGTTTGCGGGAATAACTGGGGCAGTAATTAAACCATGTTAAATTTCATAATATCTTTTCTCATGCTCTGCCCATTTTATGATTCCTCCAATAAGAAATTAAATGATAATCTACTTCTAGCCAATAGCATTTTAGGTGTAAAAAATCATGTCCAAATGTGCACGGCTTGGATACGAACTGGCAAGTCCTTGCAAAGTTTTTTATTAAAAGTAATATTGAATTCAACATTGATTTGTGAAATTTTTGGTTAGTAATCATCTGAGTAAAGGTGTTGCATATTTAAGCAAAGCATGTTAACAAAAGGCTTCTATTCAACAGAATGCACTTACCTGTGTAGAAACATGAAGGTCTCCCTGCACACACGCTTCCCCTCTACCATGTAGCTGACTCTTGCCCTCTGTCTATCCTTTTGTCCGGCTCGCTTAGAGCATTGGGTTGTCTCACCGCACTGGATTGTCGCGCTCACTCGCCCCATGATAAACATTTTCCTTTCTTCAGTTTTCAACGCTCCGTCCATCATTTGCGCTCTCAGTCGCAGAACAAAAGTGGGATCAAACTGCGTGATGCACGATGATGCTCTTGACTTGCAGGTGCACTTTTCAAAGTTCTCTACACGAAGAAGTTCTTCATCGTTTGCTTCCGAAGACCAATCGTCAGTCCCAACTCTTTCCAACACTTCTCCAGCCAAATTAGGGACAACAAGCTGAAAATCATCATCTTCACCTTCATCCAGTTCCATATCCTCCTCTCCCTCTTCTCCAATGTCCATTTCGTCGTCAGTCTCATCGTATAACATGTCCTCGTCATTATCAGGAATTCTCTCGTCGCTGTCTTGCCCGAAGTGTTCAGTAAGCAAAGCTGTAAGGTTGGCCTGATCCCCCGCAGCTAGCCCCCGCATCATCGCTTCGTTGACCGCCCGAGCTACCCGGGCATCTCCGTTGGTGCACCCCGGTACCATCCCACGGCTCTGCTCACGTACAAAACCTGGCATTGTAACGACGTTGTAGACTTTTTCGCAACTTGTCACTCTCAAATGTATAAAATATAATAATGTTCTTACTCTTGATCAACAAATTCTGGATATGTGATGTACAATCAAGCTACTCGAAGTCGTTAACGGAGAATATAAGACGAACGCAAATCTGGAACTCGGATGTGAAAGCCGGTACAAACAAAATGGCGCGCCGCACTGATTGCTATAACGGACCAATCACAGCCCGCGCAGCACGACCCGTTAGCAACGACCGACCATTTCCGGACTACGATAATTTCGCTCGGGAAAAGTGATCAAATTTTGGAAGAGACCGAAGGCTGTGCGAAAAAAACTGGTCTAGAAAAACCGTTTGAAACACATCTTCTACTATGTTTTAGACTTCCAAATTTTGATACTAGGTACAGAAAAGACCACTCTTTCAGAAAATGCAAAAAAAAAAAAAATCTATTTTTTCACCTAAGTTGACATTTTAGCTGATTACGGAGAATCGCTGGTTGCGACTTTTTGTTGGTTTTGTGGTGCCGGGTCACATATAGAGTAGAAAACATCAATGATTACACTTGGTTAATATGGCATTGATGTCCAAATCCCTATATATTTTTAACATAATGAACATGTGTCACATTCATTCCACAAAAATGACTCTTTTGACAATAAGAAATTGTTGCTATGAAACGCACATAGCCATGGATGCGATGCATGTTGCATAATCTATAGGGTGCAATTATTGGTAAGAAGTAAACGCCTTATAGTAGTGTAATAAGGAACGTACTTATACCCCATTCACAGTGGCCTCAAACACCGCGACAGCAGCGGGACTGTCCCGCTGCTGTCGCGGTGTTGTCTTCAGTGTGAAGGCTCGGACCCGTTATAAACTATCGCGGGATAACACCGCCCTAGCGATAACGCCGACACAAACTATCGCTAGGCACGCCTAGCTACAGCAGCGGGACAGTCCCGCTGCTGTCGCGGTGTTTACTCAGTGTGAAGGCTCTCCGCTATAACACCGCGACAAACACGTGTGATTTGTTTACTTACCTATCACTGACCTCTTTTCTCCAGCAATGGGGAACATAAAGTGAAATAGAAATAAAGTAACCAGTGGATTCAAATTGATTTTATTATTATGTAGATATTATAATTATCCAAATAAAAATATTTCACACTTCAAAAAATTAAAATATTCTGACTGGAAGCAATACAAATGCTAGTTTTTTTAAAAGTAATATGATCGAGGATACAAAAAGCAACTACATGAGGAAGAGTGTGTAAAGTACAGCTAGCGCGCGCAATTTCAAGCAATCGAAAACCCTGCGCTGAAGTATTTCCGGTCATATCGGGGTCACTCGCGGGTCATGAGCCATGCATACACGTGTTTGTTACGGAGGTAATAAAAATCACCCGCTGCAGCGTGAATGGGTACATGATATTTATCCCGCTGCTGCAGCGGGATAACTTTTCTACTGTGAATGCATTTGTAGCGGTGTTATGGCGGTGTCGCCGCTCCGCTACAACGCCGCTACAAATTTCAAAACCACTGTGAATGGGGTATTAGTGTCATATCATAAAGGTCTTCAAAATATATGCACTGTTTCACTTATTTTCATGAATATAATGTTGCTATTGACATTATACACTCAGTCAGAACTTAATAGGTGCTAATCAAACATCCTAATCTCACATTACCATTTAAAGAAAGAAAGAATCAGTTTATAGTACCAGTGCAGATTGATCAATCTTTTTTCTCTTTGAAGAAAGTTTTATTTTACCGTTTCCTGCACAAAAAGTCTGAAGAAGTTGAGGCATCACAGCTCTCTTTCATCAGAATATGAAACCAGTTTGTAACTGTAATCCTAACATAACCCTTCTCATCCTATTTGTCACCAGAATACTACCTGGATGAGATTAATTAGGCTTATCTCTAATCAGGATATCCAAATGACCTCTGGGTCAAGAAGAAAACCCCCTTCGCTCCACGGCCATGTGTTGCCGCTAGAGGCATTTACATTGGAAGCAAAAACCTTTGGTCTTTTCTCACTTTCCAAAGTTTTGTCAGAAGTTGCAAGGCAACTACCATAAACATGACAAAAAGATCCACCTCTGTAGTCTGGAATTTGTAATATTTGTTTAAAGACTGGCGGAAACTCTGTCATTTTTTGGCACAGCAAAAGCTCATTTTCAAAACGCAGGTAAATTAATCTGGTTTTTGTTCTTGTAACTCTCCAAGTGTCTGCACTATCGCATGTAGAGCAGTACTCAACAAAAATACCTGAATGATTCAATGGCAAGCAAACACAAACAGTTTTATACAGGAGTGTAAATGATAGTTTAAAAAACAGGTTTTTTTCAAATTGTTGTTTTTTGTAATGTAAATGGGTCTACTGTAGAAAAGACTACTGAAGAGACCCTTTGTTGGGTTTATCAGCAGGCTTCTTTGATCCCTAAGGAAACAGCTCACTTACAGCTAGATAATGGGATTAGTGTAATCTCAAGATTAAGTAATCCTACCATGGATCTACAATGAAAACAGTTTGTTAAGCAGAGGATGATTAGCTAAACATACTCTGAACTCCTTGCCAGTCAGTATTCTGGAGAGGAGGTACCTCCAAGAAAACCTTTGTAGACAAGTTTGTGTGTGTGCGTGTAATTTAAAGGGCAATCCCACCTTTGTAATAAGTTCATATATATGAAAGCAGAAAAATGAGAGGAACAGATTGGTGAAAGTTTGAAATTTGAGATCACTATACATCTCAAATAAGCAATTTGTTCAGAGAATTGTGACATAGTCATGGACAACTCTCTTGTTTGTCATCCACAAAAATATCATTAATTTCTGTTTTTCTTTTAAGTACCTTCTCTCTTTGGACACTATTCAAAACATAGTATGGCTAGCATATAATTTTCTTTAAAAAGAAAGGCCCTCCTGAGTCATACATTTTGAAGAAGAATTTTTTTGGGAAATTTTAGTCTTTATTGTGTTGAAAAAAATGGGGAAAGTTGTCCATATCTACAAATTCAAAAAATCTTAACTTACTTAATTTTTGTCTGATTACATTCGATCTTTCAATAATAGAGCAGTCTAATCACTTTTGTACGCGTTATACTGTGCAGAAAAGGTTGTTATATTGCACGCTCATATAAAAAAATATAACTAGTGCACATATAACAAAATGTTGAGTGTCATGTGACACCTTTTCGCAAATAGGATACTCGCTATACAGTACCCGATTTCATATAACTAAATGCATGACATCATTAACTATGATGATAACTATTTCCATATCATGTATTCATATATTAGGAAACTACGATTGTACAAGGCATAAGAGCTTTATGTATGTAGTTTCCCTTTTCATTTTCAAATTTTGTACATGAATTATTTGTATTTATATTGATTGTATCTTTTAATGGAGAATGAAATAAATGAAATGAATGAATGAATGACAAAATTAAGACATATTATTGTTTTTCCAGGTCTGCAAGATGTGATGTTGATCCCTACTGGCAGTCACACCATCAAGTTATCAAGTAAAGATCTTGGCAGTACTCTTGGGATCCATGAGATAGGTGAGACGAAGGGTCTCAATGAGGTAGCAGGCCCTGCAGAAGATACCAAGTATTGGGTTGGTGGAGCCCTAGCTTACTACAGGAGATTCAGAAGCGGTAGAGAACAGATAATCATTGATAACACCATCAAAAAGGATCTCGTGGTAACGGTAAGTTAACTCTTCCCTAGACAGGCTAGACTAAATCAGGAAATTCAAAAATACTCTAATTAAATGAAGGACATTACATTTTAGTTCTGTTAAGGACAGAAAATGACCTCTCATGGGATCGAATTAGATTTTGCTGAATGTTTAAACTTTTAGTAAATTATTTCTGTCTGATGAGTTTTATAGAAAACATACCTGTAATAGCTTAGTAGTGAATAAAGATAGACAGAGAAAAATGGCCAGTTGTTTATGAAATACTGTTAAAGACATGAAAGACAGTATTTTGTATGAAATGTGTTTTGATAATAAATACTCCAGCTATTGGCATTAATCTTTACAGTAGCATCCTTAATGAATTTGAATTTGAAATATTGTATCACAGGCTATGATGAACCATTTTTACATTTAATATTGTAGAGTTTACTTGAGGCTCATGGACCGTGTGGTCTAAACATTGTGAAATTTGGCACAGTCTCTGAGCAAGTTTCGATAATATATGGCAGGGATTGGACATTTGGCACATTTAAACACTCATTTGTCTCAGTGCTGCCAATGCATATTTTTAAGTGATCTTATTTTTTCAGTTATTTCACTCATGAGAAAAAAACAACACTTGAAGGCTAAACAGAAGGAAACTATTACATATAGGAAACAGATCATGGACAAATCACATAAATATCTCCAGGCTTTCACTGCAGCTAGTATATGAATAAAGTGATAGAAAATCAGGTTGAATGTGAAGTTGGTAAAAAAGAATAAGCAGAGCCCATACTACTAATAATATAATATTCAGTTCTTGTATAGTGCATAAAACATTATGAAATAACGTCTCTATATATGCGCTTCCGAAGAGCTTTGGAAATGATTACCCTGGCTTTAGCTCCAGCAGCCATTAGCAGCGCACAGTGCATTTCAAGGAATAATCCTACCAGGTAGCCATTTACCTCACCTGGGTTGAGTGTGGCAAATGTAGATTTATGTCTTGCCAAAGGACCTTGGTGCCGCGGCGGGACTTGAACCGCGTACCGTGTGGTCCCCAGTCCGGTGATCCACTTGACCACGACATCTCTACAGGTAAACATCAAACTACTTTAGATGCAATCCACATGATTTCCATTTATTTTTAATCATAGCATTTTCTCTCTGGATAATGGAAATCATTTACTTTACCATTGGAAAGGGTATAGAAATTGTGGCTTGGACACTTTGCTTGACGTGTAGTAAAGGCCATTGGTTTAAGCTCCATTATTATGACTCTAATAACATTTAACAAGACAATTTTACACCCTTGATTTTCATAGTGCAGCCTATATGGCCAGATCAGCTCTCCACACAGTGCAATGCAGACACCTTCAAAAGTCAATAAGAAGAAAAAGAAGAAAAAATAAATAAATAAAAGAATGAATCACATTGTAGGCCTAATTACAATATATTATAATGTAATACAGCTACGCCACACTAAGAAAAGGGCTAACTAGCTTGGAATATGGTAACGTAATTAAGAATGAGAAAAGATGTGACTTTAATTCACTCTTAAGTGAATCATGGGACAGGGTATCACAGACTCCACTGGGAAGATTTTTCCTGAGTTTGTTTGCGACTGAGGAGAAGGCACGATCACCATATCGATTGCAGCTAGGTGCGGGGTCCTGGAGTCAGATCAAGGTGGTTGTGGGATGTTGACCATACATAGTCTATGGGCGCTAAAGCAGTGAGGTACGCCGCCCGAGCGAGACCATGTTTAGTCTTGAAAGTTAAGAACAGGTTCTTAAATTTAGTTTAGTTGTGCAATTGGAAGCCAATGCAAAGATCGTAGGAATGGAGTACATGCATGTGTTCACATTTCCTCCAGCGTGTTATGAGCATTGAGGTGGTGGTTTTAAGATATTGTCATGCAGAGAACTATTTATAAGTGAATGACCGGAGTCGGTAAACTGAAGAAAACAAGCCTTGGAATGTTTTCCATGGGATGCATACAAGAATATCAAGAACTTAAATGGAAAGAAAAATAATAATTACAATAATTGTCCATAGTTGTGGATCAACTCATTTCCTAACCCCTGTACGTAATTATGGTGATTTCTGTTATAGTTTGAATACATTATTTTGATATTGTATATCGATATAATGTATTTATACAATGTCTTTTTTTTTGGGGGGGGGGAGGGGATAGACTATATTAATATGTCATACTCATTGAATGATTTTGAGTAGTAATTGAAAGCTCTAAAGGTCTAATTTTCGCATCATGTTTAGCCTATCAAAAAAGGAATGAAGTTTTATTACCAGTTAAAGCTAATCAAAGACATATTATTGAGATATATGACATTTAGGGTATTATTTTGCAAACAGCAGTGAACATTGGCCTGTGTTTTGAAAAAAAAAGATGTCTCTAATACCCACATCAAAGTAGATGATCCACAGTAGTCTGAGTCATGTAAATTAATTGCTGGCTTAGAATAATGTATTCTGTAAATGAGATTAGTGGGTGGCTGGGTATTGGCAGTTGAACAATCAACATTGATATGAATAGATCTATATAACAGTCAGAGAGTGCAATATGCGTAGGCATGCAGGAAGTTTTGATGTAGCGACAATATTAGACTATATACAGTAATAATGAAATAGAAATTGAAAAAAATTATTTAGGGATAGTCCAATAATGACAAAATTGTATGAAAGGGAGAGATAATTATATGATGAACATCAGGAGGATCGTTTTCAAACAATTCCCATTATGTCGCAGTGAATATGCCGTGGCTGTATACATTAATCAGTATGTTCTATGGAATGTTTATTGCTCATATGCCCTGCCACATACAATCAAGAAGCTTATCAATGACTCTTCAATTTTGTTATATATTTTTAGTTCAGCATTTAAATTCTCTTTGGATTGGTTCAAGTGGGTGTACAGGTTTGGCTGTATTGAAACGTGTCTGTATTCAACATCATATACCATACATAGGAATCATACCATTTGGCACTATGTTTGACCTGAGTACGGTAATGCGATAATGATAACAATAATAATAACAATAAAAATAGTAATAATAATGGTGGGATTTTGTATAGGCTCATGTCTGTCGAACTTGACACTGCTGGCGCTATACAATTATGAAACCGGCTTTAGCACGGCTGCCATTGTGGCACTCTAGCATTTCAAGGAATTACTTCCTGCCATGTACCCATTTATCTCACTTGGGTCGAGTGTGGCAAATGTAGATAAATGACTTGCTAAAGAACTTTATAGTGCTGTGGTGGGACTCGAACCACCAACCATGCAATCCACATTCCATTGACTTATCCACTAGACCACAACACCTCTATACCAATTTAATTTTTAAACTTTTTACTGCTTGTCAGAATTTTTCTTAACTGCCCCCCCCCCCCCCCTGTGCCTGTTGGATATATATGCCCCTGCTGCTATACGATTAGACATGATTCAAATGAGGCTTTAGTTTACACCGAGCTTGCTACCATGAAATCGAAAGTTCACGCTGTTGATACAATGAACAGAATACCACTCACAGCACCCATGAAAGCCAAGTAAAGAACTAAATCCATGTCCATCTAGGTATGAATGGAGTAGGATATTTGTCCTAAGTTGACCCCATGACCAGTCTCTTGTGTATTTACATCGAGTTGTGAAGTAGCGGAGGATAATATTACAGTGTTTATGATTAGGGAAATGGAGGTGCAATTTGATCTTAAAATCACTCAATAAAGGTGCTGTTTAGTACTGAATATAAAATTTCAATTCTCAATGAGCCGCATAGCAACCTTTGGAAAGTTTCATTACATAGGAAATATGATTAGTTATGTATTTCAAGGTTTTGATTAACTATTAATATCACAAAGACCCTGCTCATTGCAGTTTTAAAATGTAGCTATAGTCAATTCAGCGTAAAAGGCTAGATCCAAGCCAAGGAATTAACTATTTCTAGATGTAATTGAATGATGAGAGTTCATGTATTTTGATAGAAATCCTTATTAAAAATGTTACTATTTTACTTTGATGTTCTGCCATATTGTAATGATTTATTTTGAAAGAGGGCGACATTTTCTAGCCTGTAATAAATAGGAATCAGCAGTGGAGATTTGTCATAGTATAGTACTACCAGGGGGCCCTGTGAAGATAAGACAACCAACTATAAATTTCCTTTTCTTGACAAGATATAGAGCCCAAATTATTATATGTTGTATTGGACACAGACAATGTGATTTTCTTTGGCATAGTAAGTTTATGCACAAAACTCCATGAGTTGCTTTGACCATTATCACTGAAAATGTACTTATTGGACATTCTAGCTATCAAATAAGACTTTAATGCAGCTTTCACATTGAAAATGTCTTTCAATTAAAAAATTATGCAAAAGATTAACATTTTCTGGATGATATGTTGTATTGGACATTTTGTATACAGGACATTCCTTGACTTGTCCTTATTACTGACCTTAATCTTAAATAAACACAATCAAACAAAACAACAATATAATAAAAGGTTTTGAATCTTCTATATAAGACAAATATGCCAATATGTATTGGCAGTTAAACATGTGTCTTTGCTGATCTACTGGTACAAAGACTTTGAGGCCTCATTCTCCTTGTTCAATGCCTTTATTGGAGCTAGTCCTTATTACAGACTTACAATCAACATTCCTGAGTGAAGTTTTATATTTAAATTGGGCTGAAGCACTTTTTGTATTCTTGTAACATGGATCATGTCTTGTTAAACACAAAATATGTCATACAGGACAAAATTGATGATTTTATCAATAAAACAGGCCATATGTATGTTTGTCAATTACGATGTGTTGACTTCATTTTGGGGTTGCTGCCTCTACAATACTTGGAAATCATTTTCTTGTGACAGTCTAAACATATTTAGCCAATTTAATATCTTTATTGATATTAAGTACCACTGCCTTCTAAAATCCAAACTTATATTTCATCTATAACAGGGTTTTCGTTGTCTAGCTTGCATGCAGAAACACAAAACAGTAAAAAGTGCTTTAAATGGTAAAGAAATCCCAAAGCAGTTTTGTAAAGTCAAAATGTCAACTTCATCATGAAATGCATGCCACTTTCTCCTACCAACTAAATAACTCTGGCATTCTCAGACAGAAACTTATCAAGAGTGTCTCCAGCAAGTATTTGAAATATGAAATATAATTTCACTTTAGAACAGGAAAAAAAAATGAAGAATGAATCAAGTGATACTGTATGATTCCTATGGACCGGATCAGTATTGACCTGAAAGATTATATTGCAGATATATATTTATCCTTGTCCTTTCCTTGTCTTTCTACAACCTTTTCTCTCTATCCCTCTCTCTCTCCCTCTCTTTCTTTCCCTCTCTCCTAATTTCTTCCTCTCCCTTTCTCTCTCTCCTAATTTCTTTCTCTCCCTTTCTCTCTCTCTTTATCTCTCTCTTTCTGTCTTTCTCTCTCTCCCTCTCTCTGTTTCTCCCTCTCTCTCTCTCTCTATCGCTCTCTCTCTCTCTATCTCTCTCTCTCTCTTCCCTTTCTATCTCTCCCTTTCCTTTCTATCTCTCCCTTTCCTTTCTATCTCTCTCTATCTGTCTATCTCTCTGTCTATCTGTCCATCTCTATCACTCTCTCTGTCCATGTCTGTCTCTCTCTCTGTCTATCTGTCTCTTTCTCTCATACTCTCTCACTCTCCCAACTATGCCTTTCCGTCTTTCCATATCTCCATCTACCTTGATCTTTTACATTCTATTCTTCACAGTTGGGTGTAGAGCGAGGACTACCCATGAAACCCCTTTTCACATTAAATGCTGTTTTTATTTTCATTGTTTGCACACAAAAGTCTGCTATTTCCCAAACTCTGTGATAACATACAGAGCATCTTTAACAGTGCAGAGACAGGGAAAATAGAGCCCTGGGCAAGCATTGACACTGTGTATCAATCCACACATATCAAATTCATACATGTACATTACATTTAGAGCATTTATGCCTGTAGTAATAGTACTACTATCACCACCACCACCACCACCACCACTGCTATAACTACCGGTACTACTACTACTACTACTACTACTACTACTACTACTACTACTACTACTACTACTACTACTACTACTATACTACTACTACTACTACTACTACTACTACTACTACTACTACTTCTACTTCTACTACTGCTTTTACTACTACTTTTAGTACTACTACTACTACTTCTACTACTACTACTACTTCTACTACTACTACTACTACTACTACTACTACTACTACTACTACTAATACTACTACTACTACTACTACTACTACTACTACTACTACTACTACTAATACTACTACTACTATTACTACTAATAATAATACTACTACTACTATTAATACTAATAATATGAATGATAATGATAATTATAAAGAAACAATAATCATAATAACAATAACTACACTTATATTATATCGCATACATATCCATCCCTGAATGGAGAGTGGCAAATGTAGATTCATATCTTGCCAAAGGCAGCTAGACTTGAACCATGAACCATGAAATTGTAATCCATAGTTTGATGACGCATCCACCAGACCATGGCACCTTGATCTAAACCCCAAGCTGCATTATAGATCGTTCTTACTTGCCAGTACCTAGACAAAATCTGGAACTTTTTACTGGCTATGAGGGTGTGAAAATAGCAACTGTGAAAGTGATGAGAGAAAAATGTGCACACAAATATGGATCATGCATGTACATCACACAATTCTCCCTCAAAACTATTACATGTGTTTCCTGTTTGAGTGCAAGCTCTGTATTTGACTTGTTAAGCAGACTCCAATCTGCAGTGCCGGTTTGTAGCAGTTGTTTTAGGTTGACAGATCTTCAGGTAATGTTTGGAGAATGGGTACATAGGTAGAACCTATGGAATCAGTAGTGTATCATAACTCAATAACCAAATTCTTTGTGTCCAGCTTGACCCCATTGGCTGTGCTTTCTGACACTAGTCTATAATACCCTTTATCACATGATATATGGCTGAAATGGCTCAAAACCATTAACAATTGCAAATTAAAAATGTTAGCAATTGGGAAATAAATTTGATTTATCTGAAGAGACATCACTGATATCTCTGTGTCAATCGCTCGAAAACCAAACAGTGGGCTCAGTGTATGTGTTAGGTGCATAAACAATAATGTTTCTGAACCAAAACACAACATATTGATAGAGAGAGGTAGGCTTCTCCTCTTTTGTGAACTTCATAAATCCCTCAAGTCCCTGATATTGCTTGGCTATCTTTAATAGCACATTGTTTTGGAGAGGGAGACAGAATGATAGAGATTTGATCCTTTTTCATCGCAGTTAAGATACAGTTTTGGGTCAATAAAAGTTTTGTCAGGCACAAACAAGTAAATTCTCTAGGATATGAAGTGAGAAGAGATTAGAAGCAGACATCTGTTGGACTTTAATCAATACATGATCTTATAGATGTATATATGCTGGTTATTGCGTTTGAAAGACACCTTAGTTGTAATCACAATTTGTTGGATACAGCATAATTTCAGTGAATTAAAATGATGTTGCACAGTCATCTGAAGAATCAGTCATGAAGTTTCATTAATCTTCATTTACTTATTCATTTACTTATTCATTTACTTTTTCAATTCAATTCAATTCAATTTTATTTCGCAATATAAAAATCAAAATATACAAAGTAACAGTAAATTTTAACTTCTTTTGCATCCAAAAGTTTGGATTTCAATTTTGGATCTCAAATTTTTCAAAAGGTTTGAAATACATGATGTAAAGAGTTTTCTGAAGTTTAGAAAACAGAAAATAGTGTGGCTGCATGTATAATGTCCACCCTCCCAGTGACAGCGTTTCTTGCAGTGGGATTTCCTGTGACTGATTGTTCTTGTAATGAGTGATGTCCTCATAACGTTACAGCGTTATCTCTTCATCATTTTATGAGATTTCCCCTTTGCATGGGATAAGTTTAAATCCCATGTGCATGGTATGAAACCTAATATGGAGAGAATTGTTTGTAGATCCACGAAGAGATATAATATTCCCTATGGTGTCTATGTAATATTGATTGTTTTCACATTCTGACTCTAGAAATGGCTACAAATAATTCTAATCAGGCTTCTTGTCTCAGATTTGATAGTCATTTAGTTAGGATACCTGTGTAGATATTGCTGACTATACCTCCCTGAATTTATTCAAACTGTGTTTTTTCATTAAAATGTTGCAGGCATATGTCAATCCTCTGAACTAGTTTCTACCCTTGAACCAGGAGTCATGGAGTTTCATTTGAATTTGGTCATGTTTTGGTCAAATTCTTGCACGTAGTTAGTCACTCGTTACATGGCGGTCTGTCAGTAAGCCTCCTATATGAGATCGGAGCAGCGCCAACTTCCTCTCCCTTTCTCAATTACATCTAGACTTGTTCACACTACTCTCATGTTTGAGAAGATCTCAGAATACGTTTTATAAGATGCAACGTTAATAGACCACAAATCCATGACTACCACCCTATGTCATACAATAACTCCTACAATGAAGATTTTCTTGGGAGGTAAGAACATTTTGTACTACAGATGTAGTGTGAAATCTTCAGAAACTCAAGAGGGGAAACAATCCCAGTAGCTCTGTGTGAAGTGACTTCAGAAGGCTAGGATTCGTAGACAACTGGAGACTTAAAATGTGCAGGAATACAATGCCAATTTTTAGAAAAATGTTATAATTCATAAATGAAATAAATTGATTGTATTCTTCCAAAGCAGTATAATTGACAGTATTAAACACTTTTGGGCATATACCGTTAAAAATAAAAGGAAATACATGCATGCATAAGTGGTGACACGTATTCAACTTTGCATTGATGGGATGGGGGATGTGATCTCTACTTTCCAGGGAATCCATTTTCTTGATACATGTAATAGGAATCCATTATGTGAACAAAGCTGTAGGTGGACATGAAGGCCACCAGAAAACTAAATGGACAAAATAAAAGAAATCTGAAGAAGTAAAATGTGTGAAGGCGACATGGAAGAAATGGGAGAGAACTAGGCGATATAGAGATATAACAGATTTGTTTGCAGGGATGAGGTCTACTGGTCAGCTCTACGGTCTTCCTACTGACCCAAGTAA
The DNA here is from genome assembly GCA_035222895.1 of Strongylocentrotus droebachiensis. Lineage (NCBI taxonomy): Eukaryota > Metazoa > Echinodermata > Echinoidea > Camarodonta > Strongylocentrotidae > Strongylocentrotus > Strongylocentrotus droebachiensis. The sequence goes on along the minus strand of JAVYIG010001674.1, from coordinate 292,027 downwards.
TCAAAATCACATCTTTCAGACGTTGAGCAGAGATGAGGTCTACTGGTCAGCTAGACGGTCTTCCTACTGACCCACGTAATCAAAATCACATCTTTCAGACGTTGATGTTCAATGCTTAAAGTGCACCATCTACAAACTTAAGTGGTGTTTAAACTCAACTTAAACATCTAGGCCTGGCACTTGCTCATCTAATCTCACCACATTAACTTTCACATCCTACCGAGTACCCATTTAACACCTGGGTGGAGAGTGGCAAATCTAGATCAATGTCTTGCCAAATGAAATTATTGCTGTGGCGGGACTTGAACCCCAAACCTTGTGGTCCACAGTACGGTGACATAACCACTCGACCACGACACCTCTACCTGAAGCTCATATTTGTTATCAAATAATATAACAACATGGAACTCCTACCATATGGAGCAATATGTTTTCTGGTGGTTGGTACGCTTTAAAGGTTTAAACCAGACATCAGTAAATATACTTTAAACCACCTAATTGATACCTTTATAATCTTTTAATGTTCTTGTACTTTTGAAATAGTGGCTAGATTCTAATGTTTAGCATGTTAAATAATATCATTTTTTTTGTGTCAGTTGAAATGGTGGTAAAGATTATGAAGGAGGAAATGTGAGAGAACAGATGGGGAAAGCAAATTCAAAATTGATATTTGATACTTCTCGACAATGAAGGGCAGTAAATTTATATATTTCTTTCTATCAGCTCCATTTTCTTTTCATTTTCTTTTCATTTTTTCTTCAACTTTCATGTTTTTCAATATGTGGCATTAGCAATCTGATATAGCAATGTATAGTGTTTTGACCAGGAATCTTTTCTTTCTTCAGGTTTTCTTATCAGACAGCAGACGAACCCGAGAGAAGCTTCATTACCAGTACTTGTATCCACTGACTAATATCTGGAAGAACAGAGGATGGTCAACTTGTTCAGCTTCATGTGGAGGGGGTAAGCACTATCGCTATTCATAACCTACAACTTTCTATTATCACCACCTATATAGAGTACCGAAGTGTGACGTCATACTGCCAAAGTTGTCAAGGTTGCTGGTTCCAAACAATTTTGTGCTAAACAATGGCGTGGTGATCAGGTACACCAGCACCAAACATTGAATTTACACTGCTCCAGCCCATTGCTTGAATAATGTCAGGGTAAACCTCATGCGCAGGTTCTGTTGTTTGGAACCAGTAACCAAGATGAAGAGCAAATATGACGTTAGCACTTCGGTACTCTATAGTGCCAACTAGAGACCCATTATCACCACTTACAAGGGCCCAATAGACCGGTGTCCTAACATATTCACATTTATGGATGTTTCTTTTTTGGAGACCTAGTGATGAGTTATTCCAGTAATCTATTATAAATGGAAGGCTTGGAATACAATACTTGGAATTCACTCTGCATACATTACATGTTGCTATGTTGGACAAGCATGGGTAAGCTTTCAAGGTGTCAAGAACGACCTTTGTTTTAAAATTATGCACAACATTTGAATATGTTACTAAACCAGTCTAGTCAGTTTGATTCATTCATGTCCACAGTTATCAGAAAGTCGCAAGTTATTAACATACATAATAGTGAAAATTATAAAGAAATTCTACTGCAGTAAAATATATATACAAAGTCATATTGCATCAAATAGATGAGGAACAAAATGTGACGAGACAAACAAAGGACATAGTTCTGTAAATGGCTTTTACTTTAAAGAGATTTTGTTATCTTTTTTTATCGCAGTGAGACGTGTGCAAAAATGAGTAATAAATGCATTTAACTCAAAATGTGTTTTTGTGGAACAACATAGATAAAAACACCAATATATACTGAATTTGATTTCTATTTTAACTTTTAAAAGTTGCATGTGATGAACTAATTTGCAGATTGGTCTTCATATGTTCAATCCCTGCTATAACATTACACACTATGCTGCCCTCTGGAGTTATGGGGTCATTTGGCTCCGGAGTTTGAGTGTCTGTGTGCTGGGGTGGGGCGGGGCAGGGTGGGGGTGTTAATTGTGTGTTGACAGATCTATAAGCCACATTCATACCATCAATATGCCTATTTATAAACTGCCCTCATTAGCTTAGTAAAGGGGTGATTCTTGCATCAAATTTATGTTGTTCAGTCTGGCCTCAGTCCATGCTCATACATAACAATGCTCTAGATTTATGGCGACTTGTTATCATTTGATATAGTTTACAAATAAATGTGTCATACTAATTGACACATTGGAAGTAATTTTACATTCCCTCTAGGTAATCAATCTGTAGAAGTAACCATCACAGATCTTTTGCTTTTATGCTTGTAGTGAGGGTACTGCAGGGCCATCTCTGAAAGGCCCTAACTATTTTTTTATCAGAGGGATAATTTACTGTTTCATTCCCTGTTCATGAATATATACCTCCGCTTGTATTGACTGCTCTGTAGAGTTTGCCATTCCTCTTCATTTTGAAAAGAGGTACCACATTTTCTATTTAAAAAGACAGTATAGGATTAATTCTATAAACTTTTATGCATGTTCATTAGTTGCTAAAATATGAATAAAGTATCATTTCAAATACCAAAGTATCAATTTATCAATTTTTGAGAAATATCAAGCACACAGAGAGATATTTGTTTTTGTGCTGTCTCACCTTGAGAACAATGATCAAATTTGGCAAAATTTAAGATGATTTGATTATGTATTGTGGTGGATGATACAGCAAAGTAACATTATTAGCCCATCTGATATGCCTTACTTGTCCCCCTTTTCATGTTTTTGACTGCTCCATTTAGTATTTTAGTCATCTTGTTCTTGAAATAAATCTCATTAGTAATTTTGACACATTTCCAATCAATCTTTCATTTTAATAAGCCTGTTTTTCACAAATAGACATGAGCTACCTGTCTAAATGAGAACATTGAGTGTTGTTGATAGAGATACATTTTACTGAAAGCAAAACAATGAATGTTTTTAATGAACTTTGTAGTACATTTTAAAAATAGTCTTGGAAATCATTGAATAATATAATCATAATTTTCAGGAGAACAAATGCATGTAAAAACATTCCCAAATTTGTAAAAAAAACACTATTTGTTTAAATGGGGCATCAAAGTTGATTGTTAGATTTGTATTTAATGAGATTTAAAAATATGATATGTGTAACTTTACAATCATAGGTAACATCACTAGGAATTAGATGAGATTTAAACCACTTAAGGCATATAATATTTCTTCACTTAATTCTTTGTATTTTAAAAACTCCAATAATGCATTTCATTATCTATTTTCCCATTGATTCTACCTAGCCATTGGTCTATGATAAACGAACATAAACGATGAGCTAAATTATCCCTTTATGGAAAATAAATGTACTTTTGGAGATAATGTCACTCTGGAAATGGATGATTAGGAGCATGGTCGTATGGATATCATGCTTATGACGGTATGGAATTCATTTGAAAGTACTTCATGATGATATGTATGATTTTAGAGGTTCATGCTGCTGTACAAATATGATTTTGATTATACTTATTGAAAAATCAACATCCAATTTCCCCTCACTCACTTTCTGTTTATTAGTAATACATGCATCTTCCACATCTGTTATTTACCCCCCTTGCACTTTTATGAGGCTTATATGATGTTAATTAATGTTGATTGCAAGTCAGGAAATAGGTCTTAGGTTAGAGCAGACCTCTGCTGAGAATTACCTGTTTCCATGTAAAGTGTCCGCATACTAAATACTTGGAATGTGGCACAACTGTGGCTAGGTGGTCAACTACAACTTGTTACAACTTCAATCGTTTCCAGACATTCTCTTGCGACTTCACATTCTCAGTTAGAATATAGCTGTTTTTAGATAGATATTGTCAAATTAAAACTGGGACTCTAGCACATTCGATCTACTTGACTTATTTAATCAAAACATTTGTTTAAAGTAAATAAAACTCTTAATAATAATAATATGTCTTGTTTACCCAGGGTAGCCTCATCAGTATTCATACTCTTCTCCAGTGATTTAAGTTGAGTCTAACTTTAATTTTTTAAATCACCAGAAAATATTTTCTTTGTATGCTAGGGTTCCATGTCAATCAAATATATTCAACATATCAGTTTTAAATATTTCTATAAAGAAGTATTGCAAATTTAAAACGCACTTTAAATTAGCATAAAAGGAACTTGTGAGATAGAATATTTGACGCACCCCTATGCGCTCATTTAAAATAGAGCCCAAACAGAACCAAAGTCGGACTTTGGTTCCACGCAGGTTTTAATGTTATTCCGTATTTTCTTCTTATTCCTTAACCATCAACCCATAGAATATGAGGTAAAGTTTGTTTAATTTGATTTTATATATTCTAGCTGGACACAAATTATTTTGTTAGATATTTTGTGCACTTTAAGGCATTTTCTACTTATTTCAGTTTTAAAGTGAAATTGTTATTTTTCATACTGAACTATGTCTGGTATGATCGACACAGCTCACAAAACAGAAACCTGCTACTCTGAAGTATGAGAGAGAGAGGATCATGCAGATAATGTCTCTAACTAATCCTCCTTGCAATTGAGCTGGTGAGAAAAATCATTATGTTAACTTGGTATCAATAGCATATCTCTTTGTTGGGATATTATATTTAAGGCTCATTCCACTAATTATAAGTGCACCCATGCCATTTAAAAGCCCACATACAGTTTTGGTAAGCCCCCCCCCCCAAAAAAAAAAAAGAAAAAAAAAAAGAAGAAGATAAGAACAAAAAAGGAACCTAATATCCTAAGCTGCTGTGAAGTTTTTTTTTGAGCAAATGAGAGGTGACAAATAATTTATGTGCTTCCCCCATGCTCTTGAATTTGCCTTGTAATTGTCACTTGTAAAACAGAATCTGAGAACCAGCACATATTCTACAAATTTGTGTGTTGTGCTGGAAATCCTGGGCAGACATTGGATGACATTTATACTATAGCCTATATCAACTTGACTTGTCCTCTTTTCAAATATTCATATTAAAATTCACCAGAAAGCATAAACAAATCTTCAACATATATGGCCTATGTATCCTTGCTATGAGTAGAACATTAGGATAACATATTCAACCAGTTTCATTCCAATTCCAGAAATAGAAATTACCTTTAAAGATATACATTATCTTTGTGGCTTATCCTTTTGTTATTGCATGCAGAACAGTGTTTTATCTATAGATGTGATATCATACCTATTTATGCATGTCATATTTCATCCACTGGTTGGAATGTTTAGTGCTTAGGAGTGGATCAGAGTTGGTTAGAGTGGAATGCATCGGTTTCTAGCTACCAAGGTAAATAGGCCTGTCTTCATCAGCTAGAGTTTGCCAAATAACCCACTATTTTCAGACTCGGGATATTATCCCGAAGCTCGAAATTGCATCTCACTAGACTGATACGCTCATCACAAACTAGCTCGGACGCGCGCAAATTAGCCTGCTATATATTTTCCAAATAGCGGGATATTTTGTAAACAAGATTTCTCAGGATATTTTCTGGACTAAATATCCCGCTAATTGCAACTGCGGGCTGATGAAGATGCAAATTACTGGCTAATTTTTTATCGGGATAGTTAAAAAAGCGGGTTATTTGGCAAACTCAAGCTGATGAAAACAGGCCTAATGAAAACCAAATGTGTGCATGCTGCTGGTGACAGCCTACTAATGAGCTATGCTTCCTAGCAAACCAGCCATGATAGAAACAGTATGGTCTATATTACAGAGAGAGGCTTTACTTCAAACATGAGTAAGGAGGCGCGATGGCTCAGTGGTAGAACAGTGGTCTCATAACGGGGAGGTCCAGGGTTCCAAACCAAGCTATGCTTCCTAGCAAACCAGCCATGATAGAAACAGTATGGTCCATATTACAGAGAGAGGCTTTACTTCAAACATGAGTGAGGAGGCACGATGGCTCAGTGGTAGAGCAGTGGTCTCGTAACCGAGAGGTCCCGGGTTCCAAACCAAGTTGATGCGCTATAGTGCCCTTTGGTAAGGCATTAATTCTCATTACCAAGTCCCTCAGAGAGGACTTAAAGTCGTGGGTCCTCGAGTTGATTACTTACAATCATACACATGATTTCTTAGCAGTCATGTAAAACAATCAAACAAACAAGTGAAAGATGGTCTCTTTCTTGTGGACTTCACAGTAACCATGGGCATTTGAAGCCAGTTTTTAAGTACTAATCAGTGGTTTAGTTTTAAGAAAACACTTTAAGAAATAATTATGAATTGTTATCAGGTAAAAAGTATATGCTATAGTTAAGTGTAGGAAAACCACATTGAAACAAACTATTGAAAACTTGCAGAAAAGCACCGACATGGCCATTGTTGAAAATATAGACAATGTTGCCCGAAATTATATCATTCCTGATAACACCAACAGAATGTCAAATTTGTACCCAAAGCAGTAAGAAATGAGGAATCGTCAACTTTTAGAAAATGTGAACGAGCGTGCATGGGGAATGTGTCAGATTACGATTCTTGGAAACTTGTTTCCAGCAGGGAGTAGAGAGTCGGAAGAATGTTGCTAACACTGAACTCCACTTAACACGGTAGAGCTCATCTCAACACCTAGGGCTTACATGTTTCCATTTACAAGATATCGTATGTTGGGAGCCAGCTATGAGCCAGTGCGAGTTAACGTCTATCTTGCTCTCTGTAGATGTTTATAGGCAATACGTGAAAGAAGAAAAAATGTTTGGAATGTAAATGATTATTTGATGTACTTGTGTTTAACAAAATCATAAAGATAGTTATTATTATTATTATTATTACTACTATTATTATTATCATAATCATTATAACAATCATTATTGTCATTATTATTATTAGTGGTATTAATTTAATTTTGATAATTATTATCATTGAAATCATTATAATTATTATAATTTTGATGATTATTATCATTTCTACTATTAATAATAATATTATTTTATTTTTATTCACAAGAGATTTTGTAATAAAGTTTGTTGGTTGTTCAGATATGGTAACAATGAAGTTTAACTGCTGGATAGGACTTTATTCAATAACAATGGTACTGATGAGAAGCTTCATCCACAATAATAATAATAATAATAATACAAAGGGTGCTTATAAAGCGCTTACCACCGAAGTCTCTAAACGCTATATAAATCTTAGGCTCATTCTACAAAATATGGTAAATATGATAAGATTATATAAGTAGTACAAGTATAGTATGCTGCCAAAATGGAGTTGCAGTTGCCCCTATGATGCTGGGTTATATGTTGGCATGAAACCATGGAGGTTGAAAAGATATGGAAAAAGAGGGGCCTTACAATGACCTTTGCCTTTTTATGTTGAATACTATTGGGTTTCAAATTTAGATGGGTCTTTAATTAGTGACAAGTGATTTTTCTTCAATGATGTCCTACATACATTCCTTGCTATGACATAGTAATAAAGAAGAGTACATGTGGAAGATGGATGTGAAGAAAGATAGCAATTTCTTGACATGGCTGGAGTTAACAAGGCACCATGGGAAATCAAGCAGGCTTTACCATATTGGTCCCTAGATCATCATTCACTTGAACAATGTATCCTTGTTGTACTCCTGACAGATATAACCTGAACCCTGGTTAGATCTAACAAACTTGTATCTTTGTTCTCTTGTTTTAGACTGCTATAGAAGAAAACATCAACTAATTCAGAGACAGTTGTTCAATGCTAGTTTGCAGGCACAGGACCTTTAGTCCTTACTAGCTCTTTACGATCATTGTCCTAGTCTAATAGTTGTAGCCATCTCTGTGGCACTGCTTGTGCCTGAAAAAATAAGCCTAAGTTCAAGGCTCCTCTATTTATCTACCCAAATGAAGTCTGTCCGCACAGACTATTCAAAGGCTTACTGGAACAGTCCCTCACAAAACTTGTCCTGGACACCCCTGTTTAGTATAATGAGTACAATCTATATAGGGGGAGGGTGTGATTGGACAGATGACCTATGCTCAGTTCCTAAAAGGTTTGGAAAGAAAGATAGAAGACTGTGATTGGCTGACATAAATGAATTATTCATTAGAAAGTGCAGACCTAGTAAAGTATAGAAATGGACTTAAAGAGTATGTGAACATTGCACTTTGTACTCCATGTTTTTGAAAGAGATATTATTGAATAAACAGTGTTGGAAGAATTCCACTTGTATATGGGGGTACAAAGGTGCTTATTTGGTCTCCCAATTACTATATATGGCAGTTAGATAGACATTGCCAAATGTGTTCTTTCCTTGGCACAGTCACAAAGATATGATTTACATACATGGCAAGAGATTGAGTTTACTGAAATATATTCTGTATATTTGAACACCAGGTCCCATTTCTCACTTCAATTCAATTTTTTAGTTGTTTTGATTTCTCTTGTTTGTCCTAACCCAATGAATTGATATAAATATTGCCACCCAATTGAACACTTCTCACAATTCCAGTAGTATTTATCTTCTTCGTCGGTCGGTTGAAAGCATCTTTGATTGTGAGTGTATCAGGGTAGCTTGGCTTCATGCATGCAGCCAGGCTGTGGGTGATGTGAGGCGGCCAGTGAACCAGCCTGTATTGATATCAAGCTGAGTAGCGACTACTCTTCAAACGAGTTCCAGATTTGCACTGAGCCTTGTAAGAGCTATCCGAGTGGATGGCATCCCCCTCTCTCCCTTTCTCTCTAGCTGATGGTTGGTTGGTTTGGTAGAGAAGTCAGAACAAGCCATAGAGAGGATAGGGACAAGACTGACTGTCACCACACCCTCTCATCAAAGGTGCATTAAAGGAACTTTATCAAGACTTGTTTGATTTATACACCTGATTCACCTAATTGCATTTCAACTCAATCAAGTTTGAAAACAAAAGTGTGGAGAATGTGCCATTCTACCAGTACGTCCCAAACTTACTGACTTTGCTACTGCATTCATTTATTGAGCTACATATGGGGCTTTCCTCCTTCTTTTTTAGGAGATGATTCCTATGAACATGTGAATATTTCATTCCATGAATTGTCTCCTGTGAAAGATCCAGGTACTGCAGGAAGTTTGTTGTCATACAAATATTAAGACTTGATAGAAGATCATCAGTATGGATGGGGCAATGCCGAGGACCGTTTGGAGAGGCGTATCTCTATGTTTGTGTCTGTACCTGGTATTGAATACAGCACACGTAGAAGGAAGTGAAAATAGACTATCGTTACCACGATGGATGAGAAATATGCTACCACAGTATAGATCACCTAAGCAACACAGAAGTAAGTTCTTGATCTGCATTTTCTATTCTGTAACATTGAGAATTTAATCCTTTTACACAAGATGAGTTTTTTTTTGTAAAAGCAAAAAAATCATAGAAATAGGTTGAACACATTTTGAAAGAAATAGGATAAATTGTATGAAAGTAATGAATGTTTGGAAGACTAAATCACTTTATAAAAATTCATTTCGGCATTGACAAACTAGTCGGTTAACATTTTCTTGTCACTAATCCATCACAATGTCTTCTAAGCAACTTTCTTAAGGACTGCACTCAAGATATATGCCCCCTTAAAAATTGAAAGAAATCCTCCTTTTCTGTACGATTTTGAAGTCTTTGAGTCATCTGTGAATGGGAGCAAATGGGAGAGTTGTCTGACGATATGTCACAGTGATATCAACTGATTGAAATTCCAGAGTTAACAGTGATCTCATCATTCAAGAATTGATAACTTCCTTATTGTTTGTCTTTTTTTGTTTAAATTTTCATCAATCACTTTATCTGATTTTCTGCTTTCATTGAAAATGGGATTTTCCTTGGTTCGGTTTTATGGTTTATTTGACCTGACTGTATAGAAAGCATGTGTATGCATATAGCTAAGCAGCCATGGGACTAATGAAGTTGAAGGACTTGGTAATGAGGGTTATTTATCAAAGGGCACTAGCCAATCTACTTGGTTTTGAATCCCAGACCTCCCAGTTAAGCAACCAGGGCTCGATCTACCACTGAGCCATATTACCTCCCTTTAATCCTGGAAGGTCTAAATGTCATTTATATATATATAGCCATGCACTCCTTGTTGAAAACAAATTTACTATCATTCAACACATGTCTTTGTTTGCATTAGTAACTGTATGTACACATTGATATGACATTGACATAGCACTGTGTACAAGTATTGTAAGGGTATACATTACTTTCCTGCATGGGGATGTGCTATGAACATGTTCAGTAATGAAACTCCCGATAAGGGTAAATCCTTGTACTAGGAAGGTAAAGATTTGTTCTTCTTGAATTTTGGAACTTTGGATTGCGCTCTTGTTGTTAGAAGGTTAAACATACGGTAGCTATTGAATGGTACCTGAATGAAATCATTGTTCTCCTTGTGGGTGGGATGAATGTGACTACATTGAGAAGGTGTTCCTCTCCAGACCCATTTCACACACTAAAAACAAGGGAAATTCAAACCAAGGTGAAAATCTCACGTTTTGCACCTGTTCACAGTTTTGCACCTATTCACACATGGCATATGAAAACAAATGTTCTATCCCCCACAAAGGGAACAACAACTTACCATTGTTATTTCCTTTGAAAACAACAACAACAACAAAAAGAATAGTGAGATTTGAATGACAATCTTAATTTTTCATTGGAAAATTGGTTTTTAAATTCGCTCTTTTTATCAGTGTTAATCTTTCTCCGTTATAATTAAAGAACAATGAACTGAAAAGTAATATAAACAAATATTGTACTTTTTACATATTATTATGAAGCCAATCACCATATAGCAGAATACAAAATCTTCTTCTTCTTCATCATCATCTTCATCTTATTAGTACTGTTGTCGTTGTTGTCTGTTGTTATCATTATCATTATTCATGAGAGAAATCTCATAAAGAATCAGCTGAATGCCAATTAAACATATGAGTAAATGAGCGCTTGGTGTATGGACACAACAAAATGAGTGGAACTGCCTAACATGCTGGTTTTGGGGGCAGTAACAGAAAAGGCCCTATCACCTATCTGTTTACTGGTTCGAGGGACAGTAGCTGTTTTAAGGGTTTATTCTTTGCATTTATATGGGTAGTTGCCCAGCAACTTTCAACAAAACTTTGGAATGTTAGAATAACCAACGGTTTTTACTTGCAGTGTAAATGCAGCTTCTGCTGCTGAATTCTTAACTTCACTCGTAGACCAAGCACTTTACCTAACCCTAACCCTTAACCCAAACCTGAACCTCAATTGCAACTCTAACCCTAATCCTACATCTTTGATGAAATAAAGCCCATAGCAATCATTGCCGGATCAATATAACATAGCACCATCATGACAATTTGAACCCAAACACTATGCACCAGAACTGTTTTTATCAAAAAACAAGTTTCTTGTAGGTCTATTTGTGTATATTATGTTCTATCCTGTTTATAAACAACTATCCAAGATTTCCTCTTTTACACATGCGGCCCACCCTTGAGGAAGGTTTGTATACTTTATTGAAAGTCATTATATAAAGGAAGTTAGACTAGGGTCAATGTTTTCCTATTGGTTAACATGAATTACCTAGACCTTGCATCATGATTAACTAAATTTATATTTATTGTACTGTAATTGTGATTTACAAACACAGGTTTGAGAATCTTTCCAAGCATGAATAGGGCCTGTATGGATGCTGACCTCAAAAGAGCAATTTCTATCATTCTTGTTTCTAAAGTGGCTTTTGCCGGTTTTTCATTGGTTAAATCTCTAATGAAGGGATTCACAGATAGTTTGATTAATTATTTTTAGATTATTTTTAACTATGAATATATACATAAATACATTGCACACTATTTGAATATGCAAGGATGGAATTTAGTGAAGATGTCAGCTGACACCCATTTAAGAAATCTGAACTATGTTCTCCCCTGATAAAATCAGTTATTTTGCACAGGATTTCATTTGACAATTCCCTGCAAATTAAAAAAAATCACTTTATCTTGTTCTTTTGTAGGTCTAATATCTAATATTAACAAAAATATCCTGCTATTTATTTCTGCTCATTAGCAGGAATCAAAGAGCGCAAAGTCAATCACTAAAAATACGATTTCATATTCTACTGTACGTCATATTCATAGGTACAGCAGACTATTTACTCTAAAGCCTTGTAGTGTTGAAATTGACGGTGCAAACACATCTCTCAAATATTCATGAGGTTGCCTTGTCTCAAAGCTTTTTTGCCCTTTCAGACTGACAATATATTCTGTCAGGCTGGAAGATAGACTAAGGCCAGGTGAAAGAAACATTAGTAGACATACCTCACCTTTGATATTCATCTTGTTCAACAGTTTGACCGCTGCATATTAAATACTCATTCAATTTTATTATTCAATCTGTCATGTGGATGAGAGACGGGTAGAGATCATGAGATTGGGTCAGACACAGAGAGAGGGGAAGAGGGAGAGAGAGAGGGTGAGAGTGAGAGAGAGAGAGAGGGTGTGTGTGTGACAGAGAGAGAGAGAGGGTGTGTGTGTGACAGAGGGAGAGAGAGAGAGAGAGAGGTGGGGGAGGGGGGAAGGGGAAGAGTTAGGGAGAGAGAGAGAGAGAGAGAGAGTTTGCATCCTGTGAATGAATCATACTACTAGTAGAAAGCAAATTCTTGTATCATAGGCATACAAATTTCGCAAAAGAAAATTAGATTTTTTTGTGAGTTTATAAAGTCCACGCTTTAATTTGATATATAGAGAAATCAAATTATGTAACTTGTATCCTTGACTGTAAATTGTGTCTTTTCTATTCCACTGTTCCATTCTGATTCATTTTTTCATAATGTTACCACATTTGTTAAATGTTTATTACCAAGATCTTTATCTCCTCATGAAAATGACATTTAAGATCAATATATTGTCAGAAATATCAATCTTTTATTTGATAACAGTGTCACAGCTGGTCATAATGTGTGAACTATCAATAATATAAACAATACAAAGTCATTTTTCCTAGTTTTCATGTATCGTATTCAAACTGATCTCACTCCCTCAGTACAGTATAACAATTTATGTTTTACATAATGTGGATGTGTGCATTGTGATTTTTTAGTCAGATTTGTAAGAATCTATTATTTATTCATCATATGTATGACACAACCTTTGTTATTTAAAAGGCTAGCAAACAATATACACTGACCCATATAGGAAATTATATTATAACATTTGACAAGGTTTCACTGTCAATTCTTTTACAATTCATGATCTAATATCTATGAATGTGGACTATAGGATTATTGTAGTTGGCAACTTTAATATGCGCTATTGCCAATAATTTCTGCAGCTGCTTGTCTTGTGCTTATTGCTTTTAGAGTTTAGACCTTCAAAAGATATATAAGCCTATATATTATGTTTCTGATTTTTCCCCAAACAACTGACTGTAACTAGATAATATACAAGTAACTTTTTTTATTTTGAAATCCAATTTGAACTGATAGATTGTATACTTTTGAAAATGATTAACAAGCAGAAAGTTAATTCATTCACTTTCAAACAATGATGATGACCAAACATGTTTTTGTTTGTGCAGCATGGAAATATAAGGAATAACAAATTATTGGTTAAACATATTATGTCACCACAAGATATTGAATAAAAACAAGAAGATGACAGTATATTAGTTTATCTCTTTTCAAATGAGATCAACTCATGCAAACATCTTTTGCCACTCAGAAACAGCATTTCTATATATACATATCGAACCCCACTTTACGAACATGATTTGCGGGATGTCGCGTTTATCAACTCGTCATGATTAGATATAAGGGCCTTGTCTCTGCGCAACTGCTTTGCGCCGTTTGACCCGGGAAGCAGAGAGTTGCTCAGAGGTCAACTAGGGTACAACACATGGCGCGCGCTATTTCTCTGAACCGGAAATTAGCCTGGGAAGGTACGATATGTATGTGTGTTTTAAAACAGCTTTGTGTTTATCATCTCTCAGAAACTTGATTCTGGCTCATTCTCACATTAAAAACGCACTTTTTGGGGGTGTTTCAATATACCTACATCTAATTACGTTTGCAAACGGGCTTGCATTTATCACCATCCGAATTTGCCTGAAACACGTTTGAAAATGCTGATTCTAGACCAGAGAAGGGATGATAAACGCACCCTAAGATACCTCAATGAATGGAAGGGACCCATGAGATTGACCTCATTCAGAGTTAGTTGTATTAGAATGAGATGATGGTCTCCAGCCATGCTGTTTCATTCATTGCTCTCATTATATCTGTGTATCAATGATAATTGCCAATTACTAGCTCACTATACTCCATCCTGCACACACCTTATATCAGATGAATAACAAGAAGTGATTAGATGGATGTCCTTCCTACTTGGAATGAGAAGATTAGTCATTTAGAATTGTAAAGATATTTGCCTCATCCAGAATTTTAAACTTAGAGTGTACGTAAATCAAAAAATCAACAAGATATGTATTTAATACATATGTTTTTTGCCATACATGTTTGGAGAAGAAGTGAAATTATGCAAAATAGGTACAAAAGTGTGAGATTTTTCCCTAGTTTACTTTGTAAAATTTGATTTGATTTGAAAAGGTATTTATCCCGAAACCATGTCATAGCTCAAGAGCTGAATTACAAGGAATGTATAGGCCTACATCATACATATAAATACAGAATGATATACGATGTGATTGATACAAGGTGATTTACATTCATCTTTACAAAAATAGCTATTATATACCCTTAACAAAATAAGAAAAGCGATGCACCCAGATGAAAAATAATAATAAGAGGGTTATATAACTTTTTATCTGTATAAGCATGTAAAAAAAGAACGGAGTAGAGAGAAATTACAGAGCTGAAACTGAGGTAGAGTACTACTTGGTAGAAATACTATGCTGCATGCGTCATGCTGGTTGTTCAAACGGACATTGGTTTTGCCAATTGATTAAGAGTGACATAGGCTATTAAATCCACATTGGAAGTCACTTCTTATCTTGTATGATCATAAATGGCAACCTATGGAGTTAATGGATTCCAGACACAGGTCAGTTGTTAGCAATGTTTCAATGTGATGATTTAATTTACTCTGATGTATTGATTTGAATTAAAAATTTAATACTTGATTCTCTTTTCATAACAAGACAATGTAGCTTAACTTAAAGGTTGTAGCTATATTATGCCAACATTTTTAGAGGTAGTGAAATGAGCAGAAAAAATAAAAAACTGAGTTCATTCACTTTCACGGTGAACTAGAGAATAACGATGATTTTGACCATTTCTGTCTCTTCGCATTTTCTAAGTGAGGATAGTTAAACACAGAAAAATACTTGAGCATATATGCCATGTTTGAGACACTGGAGTGGTAGAGGGCTTACGAAGCAATTGCACCTATACCACAGAGAATGGAGACACCATAGTGGTAGGGGGTCAAGGAAGCACCCCTGTACCGCTTAGGCGTACATGTAGGATTGAGACACATGTAGCTTTTTTTCAGAAGCACCACAGAGGATGGAGACACATATAACGATAGGAGGTTGTATAGGAAACCTTGTACTACTAAGGCATACATGGAGGTTTGAGACACAGAAGTGACAGGAGCTTACGAATTAGCAGCACTGTACCACAGAGGATAGAGAAATAAGAGCGATAGGGGCTACATAAGTACCAATCAAATACAAATCTTCCAGTGAAGTGTTCTACACATGATACAAATAGTTGTACTTGTTATTGTTGTTGCTGTTGTTGTTGATTGGTATTTTAAATCTTCATCTTATTCTCATGTATGGCACAGAACACAATGAAACTTGTTTCCCTCCACACCCCTCCACGTAGATCTTCAGAATAAGCTCTGCCAGTAATTAAACCAAGAAAATTATCACTATTTCAAGATGTATCCAATTTAATAAGTAACTTATATTGTTGTTGAGAAATTAACGTAAATCATGTATCTTGAACACGTGCCTAGAATGTCATTGCAACAATTCATGAATCACATTAATTTTCCTCCATGGCCCACATCTAAATGATCTCATAGTCCATCTTGTATAGACCTACATACAGACTTGTTTGGCAGACGTATCATGCGGGAAGGCCTGATCAATGATCTTATCTTGAAGCCCCTGTATGTTTCTTTCTGTTTTGTCTTGGCAATTCTTTTACAGAGCAGAAACGATTGTTTAAGGTTTTCAAGCACTTATTTCATTCTTTTATGATTTTTTTTCTATTTTGTTTCAGTAGTTGATCGTTGGAAGTTCTAACTTCTCTTAAAACTGTATTATTTCTAACAAACCCCTTCCATGTTATATGATTAATGACAGGGTTGGTTAAAAGGACACTTGGTATGTTAAATGGCAATGGATAATGTTCCATGTAATAGTCTGCAAATAGTGTGCAGAAAAAGAATACCAGGTAATTCATCACATCTTTATTCATGCATTTCAATTCTTACTTTGTAGTGAATATACTCAAAGCTGTAGAAGTCAAACATAGTTTTCCTGTGCATTGACTCTATTGGGTTTTGCAATTTCATGCAGGCTTAAACCAGTAGAGGCTTACGATATATGTATCTGCATATTTGTTTGTCTTAAAGGCATCGTTTAACTATGTTAAATCTGAGATGAACGGCCCTTCGTGTTATCAGTGTCTGTGATATGGTGTAATATTGAAGCCCTAAAAAAAAATTCACTTCAAAATGATCAAGAAGTGCCTCAAAAGAGTAAAAATCTTTGAGTGACCGGTTTCACCATATTCGTTTCCCCATATTTGTTTCCCCCAATAGACTGTAGTGTTATGAAAACCGTTTGGAAAACGCAAAATTTGGTTTGCAATCATAAATATCTTGATAATAACACAGGCGATCGGCTTGTAAAAGTCATGGGGTTCCTGACTGACCTAAAGGTTTATAATTATCATTGCAGCATGAGCTAAGTCCAGGATTTTGTTTCAGTCAGAATCTTAGACAAAGTTACCGGATACCTTTAACTACTTTTGAAAAGAAAAGAAATATACATGTAGGGTCTAGTTGACAGACGTATGTGGTGGATAATAATAGCTTTACTTTTGAAACTTCTGATTCCCTTTTTTTCTTCTTCTTCAGTAAAGTTTTTTTTTCTCCATCTAATAGTGACAACTAAATTTGATGAACGGGTAAGCTTTACAAATATAACTCCTTTGTGGGAAGTAATTGAATTATCTTGTAATACACGTCAAGGCCCGTTCCACACAATAACCCCATTCCAGACGTCAAACTAATGTAGAAACACTTTTGAATACCGGCATGTTCTAACATTACTAGGGAGAGTAATAGGATTTAAACATGACATGTTGAAATCTCTGTCTTCATTGTGGTAAATGTTGTGTGTCATGAAGCATGTCAATTGTCTATTAACCTCAGCTGTCAGTAGACTGTCGACCTGTTCACATTTATAAAGACTTCATATTTACCAACTCGTTTGCAACACTCATCATGAAATATAAGAGGAAAACGGGTCTTCATGCAAGATGATAAAGCATGTTCTGGCATTTTTGTATGATCTAGTTTGTTTCATTGTACACTGATTACCTCTATATCATCTGTTTGGAGCTAGAAGGGGATCAACTCTTATACTTTAACACAGATTAAATTATTGCCCTTCTGGCTTTAAAGAAGATAATATTGATAGACCATTAGAAGTTTGAAAGTTGTTGCTCTGGTGCTCTTTGGTCAATCTGTAAGGATCAGTAAGGATCCTATTTACACCTTGCTCTAAAGCCTGACGCACACTACACGATCTGACTACGATCCAATTTTGAAAGAATTTGTGATAGCATGTTATATGAATATGCAAACAAGTATTAATGACGGAGAACCTCAAAAGTCCTATGATCAATAAAATCTAAGTTTCAAGGTATTTCATGCTTCTTTAGAGAGAGAGGCAGGGGGAGGGGAGGGGGGGGGGGAGGGGGGGGGGGGAGCTGAATCAACTCATAATCATAGTGATATCAGACCAATAGTGTGATTGTCTATGATTTGAAGCCGATTCAGCTTTTATTCTGACTACCGGTAGAAGAATTAAATGCACTAAAATACGTGTTGTTAATATTCTTATCATTATTTAGAACCTAAATCAGGAGGATAGTGATTTAGATTTCCATGTCAAATATAACCGCCCTTCTTACGGTCATTAGTGTATTTCATGCCTGCAGTTGTGACCAATCAGAGGCCTATAATCTTTATATGCGGTATATAATAGGACCTAGACTGGACCATCTTTGATAATATGAATAGGGTATAGGTTCACCATAAGAAGTAATTCACACTAACAAGTATAAAAGGCATGTTTTATATCATTTAGTATCCAGCAGTTGAAGGAACAATCACTTGCATTTTTTTCTGTGCTACACATTGCATCAGGGAAATGTTGGCTACATGATATTTTCCTTGGGGGAAAAGTAAGTTACTGTAGTTATATACAATGTGTGGTAGGAGTTAAGTAGGATAAAATAGTTCAAATATTTGGAGAGTGAAAATGAAACGATGTCATGCAATACTCTGACAGGTTTATAAATCATAAAGCTTCTGGAACTCTCTTTAATTACACAGAGGAGCGGAAATCCACTGTTTTATGTGTAAAAAAATGGTGATTATTTCCTTTAGAAGTGAGTCTACTCCAAATGCAGTGGAATCCACTCTAATTAAAGTCTCATCTACTCTAAACTCTTTATAAGGCAAAATAAAGGAAGTGTTGTCTGGAGAAGATATGAAAGTACTTTAATTAGCTTGAAGACTAACCCCTTATAGGAAGTAGAGTACTTCAAGGAAAAACTGTGCCACGATAGACTTAGGTTCACCCACCTCTCTATCATCTGTCTCTCTCTGTCTCTCTGTCTTTCTGTCTTTGTCTCTCTCTCTCCTCATCCCCTTGTCTCTCTCTTTCCTCTCAATCTCTCTCTTGATCTGTGTCTTTATCTACCTTTCCCTCCACTCTCTGTCTCTGTCTCTGTCTCTCTCTCATTCTCTCTCTTTCTCTCTCTCTCTCTCTCTCCCTCCCCCTCCTTCCCTTTCCTCCACCTCTTCTCTTGAGACAAGAGAATGATTGCAGCCTTGATGGATGCTTCCAATGCTAGTTATTCCTGTTATGTAGACTATGCCCGTCCTTACACCACTAGAGACCATCAAACATGCAATAGCATATGTACAATATGTGCTACGGGTTTAGACCCAATTTGTAGCTCTTATTTTGGACTTGTTCATAATTCAAATCTAGTCGTAGTATGGAGTTTGTTTGGGGACATGTTTTATAATGCCAGTTATAGTCATATGGTAGGGATTTGTTAGCTGTTACAGTATGAGCTCGGGCAAACACATGTCTGTTAGAAATTGAGGAGTGCTTGGATGATGAGGGTAGGTCATAGAAAGGTCATTTGTAAGAAAGACAGATGGCATGAGAACAGGTCATTATTTTGAATGAATGAATGACTACAGATGCAACGAGATTGCCCGTGCCTCATACGTTTAACCATTCAATCAAGAATACTTCATCTAAACAATTAATTAATGAATTCCAAGAACTTTGCACCATAAGGGTCAATGTATGATTTACTTCCCTGATATGTTCCATTGAAAGAGTATCATAATTGAACATAAATGCATGACATTTTGCAAAACCAAAAACGATTTTGTGCATGAAATGTCAGTTTTTTGAAAGATTTTTGTTTTTATAATTTGCTAAAGTTTCTAATTTTCTAAAGTTTCTAATTTTGCAGTATACTAATTTGACACAGGATAGGAATACATAAGATAGGTTGGCAAATAAAGTTACATATAAAATTGGGTCCAAGTAACATTTGTCTTCACCTTCATCAAGGACCTTCTAATCAGGGCAGGAGCTAGTATACCAGAGTTGGAATGCTATCTCTCAATAACAAGAACCCAGATACGGTAGATGATATATGTAGAAATATATGATTGGTAATTGGTTAGATCTGTCTTTTCACCCAACCCGGTTGTTGTTCACTTACTAGTAATATATATTTTGGCTATTTTCTCTATATTTTACGATATTTCCTAGAAAATTTGACTATTTTCTTCTGGAAAAAAGTAGAAAATAGAAGAAAAAAACATATTTTTAGGATAAGGACTTTAGAACAAAAGATACATTAAAAAAATTGTTTTTAAATAGTAAAAAATATTTATATATTTTGTTTGCTTTAAAAAAAAATATTTTTCATTTATATTTTTTTAGTACTATTTTTTTGGACTAGTTTTAAACTATTTTATTTTGACAAGAGCAGTTACTACTGAATCCTCTTACTGGTTGGTTCTTGTTGACAACAATTTAAAAAGCATTTTTTGAAAGTGTTTAAAAAAACGTGATTGTGACTTACAGCCTTTGAGACCTGATGTCCAGTCTGGATTGGTTAAGTCTGACGTGTAGAAAGGTGATGATAGTGTTATCGCTATTCTTGCCTCGGTGATTAGTGTCCCAAGGTATCTTCCTACTACTCCTCATCATTTAATAGATACCATCATAGTATCAAGGATCATCCCATACATTCCTACTCACACCAGTATTTGATTAGCTAGGATTCCAGTCCCTGTTCTAACGTAGAGACAGAGACAGCTTTAATCATTTAATGATATTGGTCCTCCTGGCGAAAAAAGAATATTTTAAAAATGCTAAAGAAACGTAACTAATAATTGATATGGTTTGAATTGATGACATACTACTTTCACAATGTTTTGTGTGTTATATGTCACAAGGTGAGATATGTTTCTATTCCTAAATGATTTCATTATTAGCTTCATTGTAGATTATCGTAAGCGATGAAGATTGTAGCCATGAGTTCATTTATGATTATAATACCCTCTACGTTTTTATTATAGAATTAAACAGCATCACAGAGTATAGTACTACTCCTAAGCATATTGAAACAGTGCCCAGTAGTCCAAATCCTAAGCTATATTATGATTGTATCAGCGCAGTGCTGTAATGTAGTGTCTTAATGTTGAACCCTGCCAGCTAGGGGTAGAAGCATTTCAAGATTGTGATGATGCAAGACCCATTTAGGGATACTGAGCTGAGATGAATAATGCTTTTTCTAGATCGTGTTCATGGTTTTCTCACAGCCTTATAAATTGATTTTCATCTCTTCCTCTTAACAAGGTATGCTGTGTTTGGAAGTCTGCTACATGTCACTAACATTACATTCTAGATATTTCATGCTTAGACCTGGTTAAAACTAAAATGAATTGCAGCTGATGTTAAATGGATCTGTAATGAACATTCATTTGATCCACATGGAGAAAGAGAAAGTTATCCCATCTGGTTTGTGAGAATTATTCTCTTCAAAGATGTGTTTCTAATTCTAAATGATGAGCATATACTCCCACATACTTAGATGATCCTGAGAAATAGGGGATGAGGGATGGTAAAGCACTCGCTGGATGTCATCATGATGATCATCATCATCTATCTATCAACATAACAACAGCCGTGCCCACTTGATAGCAGATTGACACTCATTTCTTGCTTCCTCATGGGTGTCAAACTGATGATTGTTAGAATGAATCTCTTGTTAGGTGATGGCCGGGACTCTCACTTAGATACCAATATCAGGCAAAACATTTAATATTACATGAAAACAGAAAATAGTGCCACATCGATCTTTGTTATTTGTTCAGTTTTATATTTCAGCTTATATCTGCATGTACATGTACATGTATATAAGATGTAGTTCATTATTCTGAGAAATGACCCATTCCACAATCATGTGTTTACATGAGAGTCATGAGACTATTGTTTTTGTTTTTTCCCTCATACATACATGCTAAATTGCTATCGCCAAGGCATCAGTATAATTTTGGTATTCACAAGCAGTTGATATTGATTTGAGAGAGGCTGTTGGGTATTTTTCTTTTAAAGTACACTCAGCGATTTTGATATGTTGAATTAATTAGGCATATAAATGTTTTTTATATCTTTCTTGTATAGGTCAACAGACAAGTGTATTGGACTGTACCAATGTTGCTACAGGGGAAACCGTTGAAGACAGCAGATGTGAGGGACAAAAACCAGAAATTAGTGCCCGAAGTTGTAACAATATCAACTGCCCACCAAGGTATGTGTTGCTGCTGCTGTGTGACATAAGTTTTATTCAATCTTCCCCGTATTTCACTAAGAACTAAAAAAAAAAAAACCTTGTTTAAATCTTTGACTTTAGAGAATCGGGTGTTTCGAAAAGATGAAAAGAGTCAAAATTCTTAGATGGATGAGAGGAAAATACCTAAATGTATGTCTTTCAATCTGGTAAGATTTCATTTGATCTGTCAATTAAAACAAAGACTGCATTTATCCATAACATCTCCTGTCTGTATTTTGGCTGTGAAATAGTCACACATGGTCTAGACGTATTGCTATAAATGTCATCATCTCCTATTATTGCTAACGATTGATTGGTTTTGAATAGGTGTACCAGTAGTATTAAACCGTGGTGTTCTGACCATGAAATGATCCACATTATAAGTCCCTTGTGAAATATATTATTTCATATTAAATGCGGAGTGCATGGAGACCACACAAATGTCAAGTGTGAATCAAGGTTTGAGGTGGTTAAGGATCAAAGGTCATATGTACTAAAGAGAGAGAGAGAGAGAGAGAGAGAGAGAGAGAGAGGGGGGGGGGGGCTTCATTGCCAAAACTTTATGGACAGTGCAAGAAATAGGCCAGTTGCTGATTATAAGCGTCTTTTTTGCATTTTCATTGTGTGATAACTACCAGTACTTGTAATGGCCAAAATTAAACTGATTGAATCTTTGTGCAGAACAAAATGTACAGCCATTAGGTAAAAGAGTCTAAAAATCAGACTATTACTTAGGTGATTGCAATCACTGAAGTCAATTTGACAACTAATGGTCGTTATTTTCCCACTAAAAGCCATTTAAAAGCCCTTTCGTTTGAAGGGAAGTTCTAAATTAGTATTGTCTTTCAAATGCTGTTGGAACCTAACCTTTTCATTTTTTGGCCTGCATATAGTACCTTTAAATAGTAGCTTGAAACAGAATCGAGAGCAGGTGATAGAAACCTGAGGGTCCATGGTGTGAGAGACAGTCACGTTGAGTTCTTATAAATGCTCACCTGTGTGGGGTTGAAAGGTCAAGGGTCAATAGAGATATCAAGTTTAGGACTGGATGATTACACACCTGCTGTGGACCTGAAGTAGAAGTAATATAATGTTTCAGGGGTAAGCACTGATGCAAAAGTACATTGATCTTTTCATCTCTCCTCAAATGCTCAAGGAGATATGTTTTGAAACTATATTTCTACCTGATCTTATCTTCTTATTCAGGCACCCAACCTAGTAAGAATATTGCTCCGTAGTCAGTACTACAAATAGCAAACTCTGAGATTTTAACATTTCATATTTACGGTTGAAATTATTATCAGCAAATTTTCAGAAAGGAAATTTGGATTCATGATGTATTTAAAAAAACCTCATAGTGACTGCTAACTGTGAAAGACACAAATGCCTTACCAGAAATTGAATTTTTTATCACTATATAGGCCTCTATGCATACTAAACTTTTAGAAATTTAGAATTTAACCATCCCTGAAATGAATTTAGTTATATCATCGCCTGGCTGGCAGAAGGGCATTAGCTCGAATTTCAGGTCAATAATGAAACTTTAAGCAGAAGGGCGTTAGCACTAAATCGCCTCAAACTTTTATAAAACTGACTTATTTCCGAGAAAAAAATTGTGGCCGTGTTCTACTACAACATTTCTATTAGGGCGCGTTCATGCTTGATTTTGAAGGTAGAATGAGCGATCTGAAACGCTCATCATAAACGCTCATCGTGATCGCAGTTCCACGGTGTAGCTGTTCATGCTTACTTCTCTGGCTCATCCAGGCAATTCTCCTTGTGTGGCATTGTGTGACCTTCACTGTGCATGCTACGTAGACCCACTAGAGGTCAGTGCGTTGACCCCATTTAAACGCGTTTACAATTGTAAACGCATATTTTTGTGAGTTTACGATCGGCGTTCGTGATCGCCGTTTTTCGGTGATTCTACAAAAGTGAGCATGAACGCAAGCGTGTTTTAAACTAAACACGTAACAGATGCCTGATTCTGGCCGTCAAAATCAAGCATGAACGCGGCCTTAGTCTTTTATGTTTTAAACAAATTTTCGGGACGGAAAGCAGTAATAAATATAAAACAAATCTTTAAATGCGAATATTTCGAAAAGTAGTTTTCAATTCGCTTGCGCGCTAACGCCCTTCTGCCACCCGGCCGACGATATTCCTATACTTAGATGTAGTTATAAGGCCTGAACTGGATTTAAATCATTAAATAAGGACTTCTCACTTTGAAAAATTGTTTAACAGCTAGAATGTATGAAATATAACTTTGACAAAATGACCTGGCATTCTGTGATGAGAGAAAGGTTAAAGGAGCATGAAGAAAGTCAAGGCAAAGCTAAAAACTTGACACATGCACTGAGACTGGATTCTAAGCACTTGCATGCATGTATATATGGGTGCATCAAGTCGTCTAATTACAAGTCATTTTTTACCTTTATACAGAGTTTTATTTAGTAAACTTGCAATTTCTTTTACAGTCATGATTTGGAGCGGACTATCTTACTCAACAGGCCTGTCTTCATCTTCATCAGACTGAAGTTGCAAAATAAACCGCTATTTTAACTAGCCTGATCTCAAATTAGCCAGCTAATTTACGTCTTCATCAGCCCGCAGTTGCAATTAGCGGGTCATTTGGTCAAGAAAATATCCTGAGAAATCTTGGTCTTTGTTTCCAAAATAGCCCGCTAATTGGAATAATTTGCGTCCGTCTTCATCTAGTTCGTGATGAGCGTACAGTCTGGTGAGGACGCAATTTCGAGCTTCAGGGAAAATAGCAGGTTATTTCGCTACTTTGGTCTGATGAAGACAGGCCTATTATGAACATAACAACATGGAACCCAAAACATTAAAGGCAAAATATTTTGGGGATTGGTTCTATTTATAACACTCCCGCCAAACAGACTCCAAACTGATCCTATCTTAGCCATTAAGAGTTGCTGATCTCTTTATCAGATCAGGGATAGATAGCCCTGGGTAATGTCATTGTGTGTAGTCGGTCTCATGTCGGCCTTATGACGGTCTCACCTGAAAAAATATTACAATGTTTATACTACTGACTATTGCATGAAGACATTGGAAACAGTGGTTATGGTTTATACAAGAAGAAAACATTTGAAAATAGATGAAGAAATTATTAATTTGACTCCTTCATCGCAACTTCCAGCGTACACTGTATATATAAATAGATGTAATGAATGATTTACAAGAAATGAGATACAGGGTGTAGATACATACACATCATTTATCTAATTCTAAAGTTAGAAAATGTGATTTATAATTTCCAACTTGCCTTTCAAGTTTCATTAAAATTGTCAAGCATGTCAATTGACAAGTGGACAAATTGAATAATATATGACTGCTGCAATGAGGGCATAGATTGTGAGGTCAAGCTGGTAATGGTTCCCTACTGAGTCATTACATCCATTACATGGTTCCCCTGCTGAGTGATGATCAAACTCTTCTTTTAGGCCCATTTACAATGCAGAAAAAACCCATTCAATTCTTTCTTAATCAGTTTAAAAAAAACTTTCATTTACAAGACTGGAAAACGCATTAAAAACCCTGTTGGTGTTAAAATATTTCTTGGTTTTTTGTGTGTGAGTTGTGCGCATGCATAACTTGTTGTATGGAATTGAGGAGAGTCATGTGATCCCAAACCGGAATAATTCACCAATGTTTTTGGCATTTACACTGCAAAAACCGGTGGAGTTTTGACCGGCACAAACAAAAAACATACACACATCAGAGGTGGGTTGTTTGATTCAGGCTTGTTGTCATGTTTATGGGTAGTTGCCTAGCAACTTCAGACAAAACTGTGGAATGTGAGAAAAAACAATGGTTTTTGCTGGCAGTGCGAATGCTCCTATAGTGTGTTCTTATAAAGAAGAATTATTATTTAGCCTATTGCTTCCTTTTTTATTTATGGGGTATTTCAATATTTATTCTTATTTGTCATTAATGGTTATACTGGGTATTTCAAGTTTTGTATTAGGTAGACCCTCATGAAATTCTGCATGATATTCAGTACAAGCATAATGTCTTTGATTTATTTGATAAGAAAGGGAAAAAAAGATGAACTTATAAAATAAAGACAGAAATTAAAGAAAGGGCTTATAGATGAAATTGAAACTGCAATAAAACTATAAAAGAAGTGATTGACACCATAATTGTCACATATTAAGTGCAAACAAACTAACAAAGTAGTTGAATTCCATAACCATAGTCTGGTGTTTATTCCCCGCACTGGGTATCAAGTCTCGCGTATCGCATATACATTGCGCACATGCGATCTGACCTCCTGAGGTCACAGGTGTCACATTTGCATAATCTGATACATATTCATTATCATGACATCCCTCCTTTGCCAGAATGAAACTTTATCCTGGTCAATTTTCTACTATAGTTTCACTGAAAATTCTTGTAATCTCTCTTTTGTTCTTGTGTTTCAGCCATATGTCAATTACTGAAATAAACATGCTTTGGTGCATTTGCTTTTGTTTCTTTCTTTTGTTTCTTTTTCTTTTTTTTCCTTTTTTTTTTTTTTTAGAACAACTTCAACAAAACTATTTCTAACAACAAATTTATCTGGTCGATAAACTTTTCCCAAATGTTTTATCTTCCAAACAACTTTGTTGAACAACATACAACATAACATGCAATATAATATTTTTCATGCAATATCTTTCATGCATCCAGTCTGTGGTCCAAATAAAAGTTCAACTGTTCACTGGATACTATTTGAGTTCTAGTTTTGAGTTTGTGTAAATCATCCGTTATCTCCAAGCGTTCATACGACTAGCTGAAGCTGACGTTTCTGGAAATACTCTCTTCGATGATTGAATCCATTTTTGAAAACTGATCGATGCTCCAACTCAAACTTGTGTTTTTCGCAACACCTATCACATACAATAAGGGCAGCGTTCGGCGTACACCCTTTTACATTGATTAATGTATGTGTAATATTGAAACATATATATCAGAACTTATTATTTTAGCACATAACACAACTTCCTCGTACGCTTGGTTTCCATGGTGATTTCTCCAACATGTCGATTTCACAAATATGGGCAGCGCAAGGCGTACACCCTTTAAATCACAACTTGGCATCAACCAATGATTTCCAAACATTTCTCCTTGGCACATGTAGTTTCAGATATCACTGTCGCTATTTTACAAAGAGCTCATCCCCACCATATTGATCTGGAATCACACAAAATCATCATATCGCTTAGGGAATCTTCTCTGGCGTTGTGGTCTACTAGCTGCCATAGGAACGTTGGTGTTTGTTGTCTCTGCCTGCGTGTCACCATCTTGATGTGTCTGGTCACCGCCTGATGTGTTGCTTGCTGCCTCTAAGTCTGGACCTCTGGTCACCGCCTCAGGAGTACTGGTCACCGCCTCAGGATTGCCGTCCGACCCTTCAGGAACACCGGTCACCGCCTCAGGATTGCCGTCTGTCCTCTCTGGATTGGCAGCTTCGTTATGAGTGTCTCGGGACATGTATCTTTTTACACTTGATACATTCCTTTTGTACAGGACTCCTTCAGGAGACTGAACAGTTACCATACTTCCTGTTCTTGCTGTCACTGTGTATGGCTGGTTAAAGTATGGCGTGTCTAGTTTCCTCCTTTCATCACGTCTTACTATCACCTTATCTCCTGGCACTATGTCAGAATGTACAGCTCCCCTCTTCAGATCTGCATAGTGTTTTGCACCACTTTTCATTTGGAGGTCTCTGTCTCTCAGTTCCTGATCCTCACTAATGTCCTGGATTTGTGGTAGTTTAGTTCGGATCTTTCTCCCGAACAACACTTCTGCCGGGCTTTTCCCCGTTGTCGAATGATTACTAGCCCGGTAGACTGCGACGTAAGTTAATAAGGCCTCTTTCCAATCTTTGCCTTCTGCCTGTGCAATTCTAAGCCTTTTCACTATACTCTGGTTCTGTCTTTCGACCTCGCCGTTGGCTTGCGGCCATTTAGGAGTCACCCGATGGTGGTGAATTCCTGTAATGTTCATGTACTCTGCGAAAACTTCTGCGATGAACTGGGGTCCATTGTCTGAGTATAACGTCACAGGTAACCCATGTCTGCCAAAGATTTCAGCCAGGGCTTTGACTGTCTTCTCTGCAGTGGTTGATTTCATGATTGCATACTCGTAGTATCTGCTATAATAATCAACTACCACAAGTATAGATTCTCCTGTCGGAAGTGGTCCTAGGAAATCAACAGCTACATCCACCCACGGTCCTGTCGGCAACATAGTACTTCGAATTGGTTCTGGTGGATTACCCCTGCTTGTGATTTGGCAACCATGACAAGTCTTGACGAATTTCTCTGCATCTTTCTCACATCCTGGCCACCATACCTTGGTTCTCAAATTCTGTTTGGTGCCAACAATGCCCAGGTGTCCTTCGTGAGCTAATGACACCATCTTTGGCCTCTGTGCCTGTGGAATCACCAATCTGCTACCTCTCAGCACACACTGACCAATTATACAGAGTTCATCTTTGATGGGAATGTATGCTTTGTATGGACAATCATTCCATTGTCCACTGTGAATACACTCTCTGATAACTTCGAGTTCAGGATCATGTTCAGATTCTCTTTCGACTTCCTTCGTTGTCACCGCACCTGGCGTTGACTGGACTGCCACAAAACGCACAAAGCTCTCTGCTTCTGTTTCCAACACAGAATTTTCTCTCGGTTGATCATCCTTCAGCAATCTTGACAATGGATCTGCTATGTTGGACTTTCCTGCGATGTGGACTACCCTGTACTTGTACTGTTGAAGCCTCAGAACCCACCGCTCTATTCTCGCACATGGCTTAGATCTCGATGAATAAATGACTTCAAGCGGTTTGTGATCAGTGACTAGATCAAACTCTATTCCATACAGGTACGCATGGAATCTCTCACAAGCCCACACAAGTCCAAGGGCTTCTTTCTCCGTCTGAGAATATCTCCTTTCAACGTTACTTAACGAGCGGCTGGCATACGCTACTATCCTCGGGCCATCAGCATGCACCTGCACCAGCACTGCTCCTAAGCCAACTGGACTGGCATCCGCTATGACCTTTG
Source organism: Strongylocentrotus droebachiensis (assembly GCA_035222895.1). Classification (NCBI taxonomy): domain Eukaryota; kingdom Metazoa; phylum Echinodermata; class Echinoidea; order Camarodonta; family Strongylocentrotidae; genus Strongylocentrotus; species Strongylocentrotus droebachiensis. The sequence goes on along the minus strand of JAVYIG010001674.1, from coordinate 262,874 downwards.
TCGGTGCATTTAGATCATAGTAGCCCAGGGTCTCCGCACTCATTAAGCTTTCCTTCAGCGCCTTAAACGCTTGTCGTTGTTCATGACCAAATTGAAATGGCGTGTCCTTTCTGGTCAGCTTTCTCAGTGGATCTGCCAATGTAGCAAAGTTCGGAATGAACTTGGCGCAGTAGTTGACTAGCCCCAAGAAACTTCTCATCTCAGTTGCATTCTGGGGTTCACGGGCCTCTGCGATTGCTTTCACCTTGGCCAATCCTGGGTTGAGTCCCTCGCTAGTCAGTCTGTGCCCCATGAAGTCCAACTCAGAGACACCAAACTTACACTTTTCTGCATTTGCAGTAAGTCCTGCGTCCCGCAGTCTGCCAAGCACCTGCTTCAACCTCTTGTCATGCTCTTTCTGGGTCGATGCATGCACAATGATATCATCTGATATGTTTGCAGCTCCTTCTATACCAGCTATCACCCTGTGTATCTCATATTGATAAATCTCTGGAGCAGCATTGATTCCGAACAACAGTCTCTTATAGCGGAACAACCCACAATGAGTGACAAAGGTTGTCACCTCTCTCGACTCCGGATGTAACTCCAGTTGGTGGTACCCCCACTTCAGGTCTATTTTTGAAAAGACCTTGCTAATCGACAACTCCTGTAGGACTTCTTCAATAGTGGGAATGGGGTGACGTTCTCTTACGATTGCTTCGTTCACTCTCCGCATATCGATACAAAGTCTAATTTCGTCATTTCGCTTGGGAACAATGACAACTGGGCTTACCCATGGCGTGGAGCGTTCAACTGGCTCAATGATGTCAAGATCGATCAATTCCGCAATCTTCATCTCGACCTTCTTTCTCAGTCCAAACGGGGTCCTTCGCACAGGTTGGGCTACTGGCTTCACCGTTTCATCCACTGCTAACCGCACTTGTCGGCCCTTCAACTTCCCTACTCCTTTGAAGACTGCTTCAAATTCATGCTTTAGGTCTGCATAACTCTGTACAGCATTAACAACTCCCACATGGAGCACTCCCAGCTCTCTAGATGTCCGCTTGCTTAGTAAAGGTTCTCCCTTTTCCTTGATGACAACAAACTCTGCAGTGGACTTCATCTTGCCCACTTCTACTGTGGCTGTAAAACATCCAACGGTCGTCAATGGTATCTGTGATGTGTATGGATACAGCCTCTTGGTACTCTTAGTAGATTTGCAGATGATTTTGTCCTTCTTCAGTTTCTCCCACAATATCTGATCTATTACATTGCAATCACTTCCCGAATCTACTATCACTGGGACTGTGACACCTCCAATGATTATCGGGACTTTCTCGTGATCACCATCATTCACTGCAAATTGATAGTACCTCTGATCACGCCCACGGCTGTTGTCATCATCACTATCATTTCCGGGTTCACCTTCCACTTGGCGAACTCTATTCTTATACTTCTTTCCATCTCTGGACTTCCCATCTCTGAATTTTCCTCTCGCCTCACTTGTGCTTTTGGCCTTACTTTTGCACATCGTCGCAAAGTGGTTTTGGCCTCCACATTTCCGACAGATCTTTCCTTTGGCTGGACATGATGCGTCCTTCCCGAAATGTCCTTTGTTCCCACATCTGTAGCATTCCAAATTCTTTTTTCTGTCATTCTCATATGAAACCTGATTCACTTGAACTTGCCCACCAGCTCTAGGCCTTTCTCTCTCTCTCAATGACATGGAGTTAAATTGACCTTCAACAGCTTCTAGAGCAGCAGCCATGGACAATGCATCATTTAACTTGAGCTCACCTCCTTTCTCCAGCATTCTCCTGCGAAGTTTATCAGCTCTGCAGTACTGGACTACTTGGTCAAGAATTTGGTTTTCTACATCCCCAGCTACGAAATTGCATCCGATAGCAACCTGTCGTAATTTGGTAACAAATTGGGCAACCGTTTCACCATCTTCCTGCTTGGTTTTCCTGAACAAATGTCTTTGAAACGTAGCATTAGGTTTCACAACATAATGAGCATTTAGGGCATCTGTGGCTTTTTGATACTCATTCCTCTCCCCTTTGTTTGGAAGTGTTTTGAAAGTCTCCCGTACCACGGGCCCCGCAGTATACAGTAGCAGTGCCCTCCGTTGCGCCTCCTGGGCCGGCGTACATCCGTCCAGAAACAGGCCACGACTATCGGCGTAGGCTTCGAACTCTTCAAGCCAAGCTTTCCACTTGCCGCTGACAATACTTGCACCACCCGTCGGATCGAAGTGTGGAACTCCTCGAAGCGCTAACAATTCCGCTCCAGCGAATGCCATGTTGAAACTTTTCCAGCTCGTAGCCACAGATTCAACATCCAAGAAACATTAATCCTCGTCGCCAATGTCACATATTAAGTGCAAACAAACTAACAAAGTAGTTGAATTCCATAACCATAGTCTGGTGTTTATTCCCCGCACTGGGTATCAAGTCTCGCGTATCGCATATACATTGCGCACATGCGATCTGACCTCCTGAGGTCACAGGTGTCACATTTGCATAATCTGATACATATTCATTATCATGACAATAATCACTCCATCTTTCTGGCAACTCTTCTGCTCTTCAAAATTCTCTTAGATCCCTATCTTTATACAGAGATTTTGAGATATTGTGATAGAATTATTGAAACTGAATCCAGGCTGAATTTTTACTTGAAGTAAATATGACAATTAGATAAAACCTGCAGGAAAGATTCTGTTTGCTTCCTCTTCAGTGATGCAAAATGTTAAAAGTTAATAGGAGTGAATTATTTCTAATACATATATAAAGGGGTAAAATGTCCATTGACCAGATACAATCAAATCATTTCATGATCATTCATCAGTATGTATGTGTGACAGCTGCTACACTTTTTTGGTTCCAGAAATAGCTTTTATACATTCATAGGAAATAGGTAGCAGAGGAGAAATGTTTAATAGGCAAACACGATGGAGAAAAAGAAATGAGAATTATCAAGAAGAATAAGTAAAAGCTCATTTAGATATGAAGCAGTAAAACTGAGGGATTTTTTATAACATGAATAGCAAGTGCGCGCAACAAAGGTCCTACGTGTATGCACTGAGCTCTTTGTTAAAGGAAACAGAAATGAAAATCATATTACACTTACAGTTAACAACTAAATTATTCATACCCCTTGTAAATTTGATGTTTTTCGTAACTAAAGAGTGAAAGATGGACTGGTCGAATAAGGGCCTTTGTTGAATACTTTTGGCTTTAAGCCTTAATATGTCACATTTTTTAGAAAAATAAATAGGGTCAAATCAATTTTACGCTTATTTGAAAAAATGACAAAACTTGGTTAAGGTATGATTTTTTAAATTTTTTTTAAACACAGTAGTTTACCATGTCATACACTGTATCTGAACAAGGCTTAAAAAGGCAAGTCCGACCCATTGAAAGTTGAACAAACAAAGTGGTGAAAGATGCATACAAATTGGATGAAAAATAAGAAAGTTATGGAGTTTTAAAGTTTTGCATATTGAAAGAGTGAAACAATGACATCTACCGGTATCACATTGACTGTATGCAATTAGCAAGTTAATGCTTTACATTCCCCTCACTATTCTCCATATACTTTGTTTATGAAATTTCAAGTTTTTCTCATTTGTTGACACACCTATATTACAATATGTTACAATAATAGTTATTTTGCACATATTCCATGAGTATTCAAGCAGTGTTTTCCAGAGCAAGAAAGTTATATTTTTGTTAAATTTATGTACACAGCGGATAAAGAAAAGTGAGGGGATGACATCATCAACTCGCTAATTTTTATGTATCTCTGGTTGCGTTTATCATGTCTTGCCACTAGATATGTACATATCGAACCCCACTATATGAAAGTGATTTGCGGGATGTCGCGTTTATCGTCTCTTCACGATTCAAAATAAAGGCCTTGTGTCTGAGCAGCTGTTTTGCGCCGTTTGACCCGGGAAGCAGACAGTTTCTCGGAGGTCAACTACACACACATGCTTGTACCAACACATGGCGCGCGCTAGCCTCCGAACCGGAAATAAACCTGGGAAGGTCCGATTTGTATGTGGGGTTCAAAACAGCTTTGCGTTTATCATCTCTCAGAAACGTGATTCTGGCTGTATGTCACATTAAAAACACACCTTTTTGCGTCTTTAGATATACCCATATCTAAAGACGTTTAAAAAAGGCTATGCATTTATCACCTTCAAAATTTGACGTTTGAGAAACCTGATTCTAGGCAAAAATTTGGTCAATAAACGCACCCTCTGTTACATGAAATAATCTAAAACTCTAAAATTCAATAACATTCTAATGTTATCAGATTTTGATGAAACCCTCTCTGTTTTGTATATTTAATGTTTCCCTATTTATTAAATTCAACTGGCAAATGGGCCGGATATTTATATAGAAGACATGGTGAACTGGTATACCAGTACTCTTGATTTTCTCTATTTCATCTATTAGTTAGCTTGAAATTATTGAAATATGAGAAAGAGCTCGAAATTCAAGAAAAATCTTGTGTAACTTTTTGGTAAATCATAGTCATAGTGAGAAACAGCTTCAAAGCCCAAAATAGAAAACTTTTTTAATCCGATGCGGTCCTAATTTGATCATACTAAATTGTGATAAAAGAAATATGGAACAACCAGAAGTGAATTTTTGACACATCAAATTATCTCAAATTGTTAACAACAACGATATTCACTGCAAGAAACTTAAGTCACAAACTGCACAAAATTAGTGTAGTGTTAAATATTTTGTGGCATGAGGCTTCTGCCAATCGTGAGCACTTTTGAAATTCACAAACATTTCTGATGTATGTTGAAGTTTGTGATTTTAGAGTGTAGTACAACAACATGACAGCATGCTTTGTAGTTTTTTTTTAATACTTTCTTTCAATTTCCTATTATTAAAAGTCAAGACAATTATGCTAGCTAGAGCCTGTCATTTTTCAATTCACAGGTGAATATTTGCTTTGTCAATAAAAAGCATTCAGTTCAATGGATTCTCATAAAACCTAATGATGCATGATGGAAAACGGTTCACGTTTAATGATTTTCAAATCAGATACCAGTAATTGGATTTGGTTTTTAGAAATCTCTTTATATGTGAATATAGCAACATGTCAGCCTACTGATAAATGACCGAATCAATATACTATTCAGATTTTCTGAAGGAGAATTCATTTAGTTATATCCTGCACTAAAATCCTTGACAGCTTGTCTAACAAGATCAAAATACGCTGTTGCCCGTAAAGTTTGAATAAATATTTTTCCTTACCTCTTTCCATGAAACGCTGGTGACAATATGGTTTATACTTGATAGATGAAGTTTACATCTCTTCTCAAAACTTTATTGATGCGTGACTGTGAATCTTTTGATTACTCAAAGTTCTGAGAAAATATAAACTTTTATCTATCAAGAATGAATCACATTAACACAACCACTTTATGAAAAAAGGTAAACAATATTTCAACTTTACGGGTATAGCAGTGTATCTATGGATTTGGTCGTACCACTGACTTAATACAGTGGTAGTCTAAACTACATGGTGTAGAATGCGGAGATCTAGTATGGAACAGTATATGGACTTCAGTTTCTTTTTTACTTTTAAAAATCAATTTTAAAGATTGACATTACAACTTAAATGTAGTATTAAGTAACCCAAGAAGTAGTTTTGCCTGCAACTTAATCTACTTATCTTTGGGTTTAATCATATTTGCACAAATCAGCAAGTCATTGTGAAGTTCCTGCCAGAAAATTAGAAGAACTAGAACTCAAATATTTGCCTGCCACTGCCTTTGAAAGGTGATCCAAAAAGAGAGTCATAGGACGGAGGTGCAAAAAGGTAGATCTTGTGGTCACTCATAAGGCCTGTCTTCCTCAGCTCAAGTTCATCAAATAACCCGCTATTTTAACTATCCGCCCGCAGTTGCAATTAGCGGGATATTTGGTCGAGAAAACATCCTGAGAAATGTTGGTCTTGTTTCCCAAATATCCCGCTATATGGGAAATAGCAAGCTAATTTGCGCCCGTCCGAGCTAGTTTGTGATGAGCTTATCGGTCTGGTGAAGACACAATTTTGGGCTTCGGGATAATATCCAGAGTCTGAAATAGCAGGTTATATGGCAATCTCGAGCTGATGAAAACAGGCCTATAGGGTGCCCCCATCTCATCACGAGGCTGTTGGTAATAAATATCATTGACCAAGAAGTATTTCAAAATGGAATATTTTTGTTTTCCTACTGGATGTATTAAAAAGGAACAAGAAATTTTCACCTCGTGATCATACTGACTTTCTATTCTTAAAGATTTGATTAACAAAAGTAACGTGGATGTATTTTTAACCCATTAATGCCTCTAGAACCTCTGCAAGTCTTTTTATTTTGTTGTTTGCCTTCAACTGAAGGTCGTGATTACAGTAATCGTTGTTTAGCTAGTTTAGAATTTTACAACAATAGAGAACAGAATATGAAGTAATGAAGCTCTGGAAAATTGAGAATTACCTACATAAAAACGTGTGCGATAAATAACCCCTAACAAATCAAGCTTTCTATAGAAATTCTGAGGTCTCTACTGTTTTTAATGTAAGTGTCTATCATTACTCTTAATGATCATCTATGTATTTCTCTTCCCTTTTCTTAATTTTTGTGTATCTTTTTTTTCTTAACCCTTTGATTTTTATGTTATGTTATCTGCTCTTTCTCCCCCCTCGAATTTAGCCTATGACAGTTGAGCTCCAGTCACCAAGACGTTTTATGTAATCATAAGTTTGATTTGAGTTCTAGCTCTGCCATGACTATTTTGAGCTGGTATATAAAGTGACTCATCATCACCAGTAGTATCCAACTTACATACCTCTAGGCCAAGGCCACTTTATGAATTTCTTAGCACCTTGTAACCTCACTATCACATCATTGCCTGAAATTATTACAAAAGCCTCCATGACAGATCTTACTCTTAAATTCAATTTGGGAGATCGAGCAAGCAGAAAGTTCAAACAGATTGTTTGAAAAAAGGCCATCTAAATATGATGTAGGTCATTTGTGTTGAGTTTACTTATTTCAAACATATTTCAGTCTTCAAGTTCAGACCTTATCTAAGTTTTAATGTATATCATATTCATGTTTTAGTTTGTTATCTACTGAATAGTAAAATAAACATGGTTGTATCACAATGCAATGCGCAGTCTACATGGAATTTATATTTGTGTAAGCATTGTTATTTCGGTAGTTCCTGTAGGAATATAGAGGCAAATTCTTGTGGTGGACTGTTGAAAGATGTCCAGCAAAAGTTCTTTGAAATTTGATCGTTACTGGCTTGCCTCAGGGATGAGATTGTTGAAATGTACAGTAATTGGCTGGACCGAGTGAGGTTATAGATGTGATGGATGAATTCATAGTAGTGCACTCAATTCAATTCTGAAGTCAAAACATTCCTCAGAATCATATTGCATGAATGATTGAATGAATGAATATAGGAAGTAAATATCTTTATTACCAATCTTTTATCAAAATACACAAGCTAACATGTTGAGATTGCCATCTTTGGTGACATATATATGACGCCCTCCTTCCAGGCACTGTTTTTGAAATATTTGTTTTTTGAGAGGGGAGCTGTGAGGTTCTTGCATTCATTTTCTTCATGTGCCTTGCTCAAATTCCTTTATAATTATAGTCAAGAACTATATCTTGTAGGGGCTTGCAGAGTATTTTTTTTTTGGGGGGGGGGGTGTTGCTATTGCAACCTTTACGTAAAGAATGCATAATTTATTTCTTAGCAGTATACAAATGAAATTTCTGTTAACTTTTTGTTTTCATTTCAAGAAGCTAGAGTGAAATTTAATTAGGTCTATATGGTTATATCTCTATACATTTTACCAGAGTATATCACTTGCTGAAGGCATTTTGTGAAATGATATTGATGGCATAAAAGATACCCCCCCCCTCAAGATTCAAAGCTGAACATAAACCAAGGTTTTACCTCCTCTTCATCTTTACAAATGTTTAATGGTAGCTTTTCTTATTTGCATTATGTTTGCAGATGGGAAGGAGAGCCATGGGGTGCATGCACAGTATCATGTGGGGCTGGTAGCCAGACTAGAGAGGTGTACTGTGTACAGAAGATATCAACGAGTATGACAGTGAGACTATCTGACGATATGTGTGATGGTTCCAGACTAGCCTCAGTACAAGCTTGTAATGCTCATCGCTGCCCTTACTGGAAACCTGAGCCTTGGTCACCGGTAAGTATAGGCCTGCTCAAAGTCTTTTCTTACAAAAGCTGTGTTCACACACAGAACCTTCAGAGTTTTAAACGTTAAGTTTGTTAAAGAGAAGGTTGAGTTCTGGGAAGAGGTGAAAAATAATTTGTGAGCATTACTCATTCTTATTATGCAAGTGTGGAAGAACATCAGATAAGACATGTTCCCTGAAAAGCATGCCTTTATATTCTAAATATGCATGTAACATCGTAAAAATCGGGGGGGGGGGGGGGGGCGGCTTTTTACGCCACGTGTTTGTGTAGTCCCATATACATCTTTCTGTGTACAGTGTTTGTAACTTTACCAAGACTTGACCAAATTTCTTATCATTTTGATGATTCCAGAACCTTGCAATACACACAAATTCTTATATGCTAGATGATCAACCTTTTCTGGTCGGTTCCACACCGTTTCTTTCACAATACAATCGCATGACCAGAACTCAACTTCATCTTTAAGTTTGTGGTATCTCACACTCGTACACACCTGTCCACTAACAACGCTGAGGGTTCACACAGGACCATGTAGTTTTAAACGATAAGTTTGTGGAATCTCACACTCATTAACAACAAACCACTAACAATGTTGATGGTTCACACAGAACCATGTTGTTTTAAACATTAATTTTTCGGAATCTCACAATCATGAACTACAATCCACTAAACATCCCAAAGACCTACATGCACATGTGTAGTGATATACCATGGCAAATATATGTGATGTTTGATATTTGAGGAATAATTATATTTTTCTTAGCTTAATCATCCAATAAGGTTTGATTCACAATTGTGTATAGTCACAATGGTTCCTGAAAATAAAAGGGGTTGGATGATGATTGTTAATTTACATTTCAAAATCTTAGATAAATCAACCATATTTTCAACAAACAGCTGCTGATGCACTTCCCCCCTCCATATCCAGGAACATTCATTGACACCACGTTGAGCTAAAGAAACTTATATCAGGAATTAATAGATACTAAAAATAGATTTATAGGAATCTCCTTCTGAAGAAAAAAAAGTATAAGACTTTTTGTGAAGTTAAGCAGACTCTCCCAGGGCTTACCATAATACTCCCATGTATGAGGGTGTCACAGTTGGAGGAAATGTATCTATTTTATCTGCCTACCATCTCACATGGGTACTGCTGTGTTCCGTGGAGTTAGTCTGTGGAGTTCAAGAGGAGTCATTGTCACTTCCAATGATAAAGATCTTTGTCTGACATGACAAAGCAGATTATTTCAAACCTGATATACAAAATCAGATCAGATGAATTGATATTTTTTAATTTGCAGATATTTTATCCAGAAGTATGTTCATGTTGGTAGCTGTAGGGAGAAATCTTTGTTTTGCTTTATTTTTAGTCTTCCTTGATTTATGTTCTTATTAAATTGCATCCTTGTTAGTAATTGAAATATATTATGTACTTGTCAAGTTACTGTGAAAGATTGTCGTTAGTAGGGAGATAAAAACCAAAGTTCTGTACTCTCTGAGTAATATAATTGTTTAGCTGGAATAATTCTGATATTTATGATATATGGCCATTCAAATAAGTATGCAAAAAGCCTTTCTTGTCTCACAAATGAATTGTGTGCTCCAAAATTGTATTTGTTAGCATTATTTAGAGTTAATAGAGTTCAACAGGGCAAAGTGAATGAGATATTTACGGCATTGGTGTAAACTTTATTAGGACATCAATAATATACAGAATTATAGAACAACTTCTAGAAATTGACTGTATTTGTTACATCCTTATTTCAATCTATAACAATCTATTATCTGTGTAGATTGTGGACATGCAATTTTATGCAGTTCTTGAAATTGTCATACAACTGTTACAAAGTGCATCCTGGGGTGTGCTTGTTTAATTTTTTTTAAAGTCACAGTATTAAAAAATGTCAAAATCTTAATTCTCACTCAGTTTCAGTTTTGTGATTACTATGTGATCATAACACAGCTGATATTTAACTGTTCATAAAGTGCAAATTGTGGGTGGGGTGGAGGGGGGGGGGCCAATTTCACCTTGGAAAATTGTTTAAAAAAGCAATTACTCCCAAGATAAATTTGTTGAACAATGTTTTGTTTTGTTATTTACATACATAAGGTAAATAGATTTGTATTTATCTTCTGGCGTATGCCTCTCATCACAGAGGCAGGTGTGCTACAGACCTTTTGTTATAGCACAATGATTTAAAGTCATATCTAATTGACTATGTTGTAATGTTTATAATGATTAGAAAGGCAAATGTCAACAGCTGTGCATCAGAGTATGGAAGAATAATCAAATGGAAAGGTAGATATAGGAGAGGGAAGTAACACTGGATTAGGAAGAAGATGTGAATGTAGATTTTTTGGATGGAGATGGAGAGAGAGAGAGAGAGAGAGAGAGAGAGCATGAGAAGATTAGAATGATGATACAGAGTGTGCTTGTATTGAGATGTACCTCATTGTCTTCAACCAAATTGATGAAATAATAGAAAGCAGTTAAAAGTAATCTTGATACGCAAGCAATCATGGTAGTCCATTGACTAAACAGCTTAAATGATTTACAAGTTTTATTCTTATGATCATATTAGTTATGATAAAAGAAGTAGGTGCTATTAGATGAACTGATCATTTGGGAGATGCCACATTTTTATTCACTTTTATTGAATAAATTACTTTCTTGATTATATGTACACGTGGCCTCTATAGTAATAGTAATAGTAATCTTATTTCATTTACCTCCTACAGTGTTCAGTTAGTTGTGGCCAGGGGATGAGCACCAGGGATATTGAGTGTCGCAATCATCGCAACCAGCTTGCTATGGGATGTGATATAGACACGATGCCGTCCATTACAACAGTCTGTTTCCCAGGAGTTCCTTGTCTGCCAGACCGTAATACTGATACACCAGAGGGTAAGTCTTATACACCTTGTCTCCCAAACCCTGATACAACAGAGGGTTAATCATGAACACCTTGGCTATATACCTGATCATAATACACCAGAAGGTAAGCCCCATACACCTTGTCTCCCAGACCCTGATACTGATACACCAGAGGTAACTCCCATACACCTTGTCTCCCAGACCCTGATACTAATACACTAGATAGCAAGTCTCATACGCCTTGACTCCCAGACCCTGATACTGATACACCAGAGTTAACTCCCATACACCTTGTCTCCCAGACCCTGATACTGATACACCAGATAGCAAGTCTCATACACCTTGTCTCCCAGACCCTCATACTGATACACCAGATAGCAAGTCTCATACACCTTGTCTCCCAGACCCTGATACTGATACACCAGATAGCAAGTCTCATACACCTTGTCTCCCAGACCCTGATACTGATACACCAAAGGTAACTCACAGACACCTTGTCTCCCAGACCCTGATACTGATACACCAAATAGCAAGTCTCATACACCTTGTCTATCAGACCCTGATACTGATACACCAAAGGTAACTCACAGACACCTTGTCTCCCAGACCCTGATACTGATACACCAAATAGCAAGTCTCATACACCTTGTCTCCCAGACCCTGATACTGATACACCAAAGGTAACTCACAGACACCTTGTCTCCCAGACCCTGATACTGAACCACCAGATAGCAAGTCCCATACACCTTTTCTATCAGACCCTGATACTGATACACCAGATAGCAAGTCTCATACACCTTGTCAAACAGACCCTAATACTGATACACCAGATAGCAAGTCTCATACACCTTGTCTATCAGACCCTGACACTGATACACCAGATAGCAAGTCTCATACACCTTGTCTATCAGACCCTGATACTGATACACCAGATAGCAAGTCTCATACACCTTTTCTATCAGACCATGATACTGATACACCAGAGGTAACTCCCATACGCCTTGATTATCAGACCCTGATACTGATACACCAGAGGTAACTCCCATACGCCTTGATTATCAGACCATGATACTGATACACCAGAGGTAACTCTCATACGCCTTGATTATCAGACCCTGATACTGATACACCAGAGGTAACTCCCATACGCCTTGATTATCAGACCCTGATACTGATACACCAGAAGGTAACTCCCATACACCTCATCTACCAGACCCAAATGCATCAGACATTAAGTCCCATACACCTCATCTACCAGACCCTAATGCATCAGACATTAAGTCCCATACTCCTTGTGTACCAGACTCTGATACTGATACACCACAAGATAAGTGCTATACACCTGTGACAGACTCTGATGCCAATACATAAGCCATTCTGTGTCAACTTATAATAAGACAAATATTGACTTTGATAGAGCCAGATGATAAAGAGTTTACAGACCATTTAATGTTAGTAATAAATTATAACTACAAATTCATAGAAAACGTTACTTACTATTTTATTGTCAATGTAAGCACTTCTCTGCTCAAAGCTATACCATTCTGTATCCTTGCATGCCAGGTATATATGGCTTACCAATATAGCGAATGTATTATGTAGCACACAGATTGTAGAAAACATAACAGCTGTCATTAATTGTCACAAAACTATTAATATTGTAAGAAAAATGTAGAATGGAATTGTTAAAGTATTTCACCTTTTCCCCCCTCTTTTTCTATATATCTGTATTTCTTTCTATACAGTTAATAAACCTGAACTGGCAACAACATCTCCTCTCGAGAAGAAAGAGACAGCTGAGGTGCCCAGGTAAGTAGGTATAGCCAGCAAGTTTGGGGAAATTTAACTTGTGAATGTAAATACATTGAAAATACCTGTTTTTTATATGATAAAAAAGTTAAATATTCAAGTAGTTTATAGCAATAGTAGGAGGTGTATGGATTGTATAAGGTAGTATTGTTAAATTTAGTGGCACAAATTGACGCGTCCAAAATGCAAAAGGCATGATATTTACTGATGTTTGTTAATATTTTTTTTTTTTTAAATTGCATTTCTTTTCCTAGTGTAATAAAGGAAGTAATTCAGTATCTTGCACATGAACATACTGTACCAGTATATATAAATCCATCATGAAGCATTAAAAACAGTCACAAACTGTCAAACACTTGTTAACATTTCTTTTAGTACTAGCTTCTATAAAGTTCAAATGAAATTAAGCTTAAAAGTTGTTCTTAAGTTTTGCATGGAAACAAAGATATCTTGATTTAAAATTTACTGATGTGTGATATAGAAGGGCAAAAATTACATATGGTATTTTACAGACTTTCTGATATTAACGATTGACTTATTTCTAATGTTTGTATCAGATACCATGCTGGAGAATGGAGTCCCTGCAGTACCTCCTGTGGTCCTGGTACCCGAACCCGCAGTGTGCGATGCAAGGTCTATCTGAAAGCCTTTGATTCAAACTTTGACATCAGTGACCTGGACTGTCAAGGGTTACCCCGTCCTCATGATGTAGAGGAATGCCAGGATGCAGAATGCACCCCACCCCAGGGAGGCTCTCTCTTTGCTCCATCTCGGTCTACTGTAGCAATTCAAACTGATCCAACAGAACCCAATGTGGTCCATCCAGATCCAGACCCCACTTTAGAGCTTGGACCAGGACCAGATGTAGATATATTCATCTGGCGATATTCAGGCTATTCTCCATGCAGTGCTTCGTGTGTTGGAGGTGAATCATTGAAATTAACACGCTAGAAGTATACTAGGTAGTACTTTAAAAAATTAAAAGAAAAAGAAATAAAGGGTGGTATCTTTTCATATAAAAGTAAGATATAGTATGTCAGAAACAAGAATATATATCCCCTACCCTCTTCTCTAACATCAGAGTCAGAATGTTTTAAGATATGACATCTATCATGATTTGATTTAAAATGTAGCCATCGTATGGGTGTATGGTGGCCTTTACTCTTTAACTGTTTAATGCTAAAGATGTAAACAATGTATGTACATTTATTAGCAATCACCTACACACAGGTTCATGTATTGATTCGTTAAAATTTGATAAATATTATCTATGTAGACATAAATGTTCATTTGGTCGGAACTCTATGTATTTTAATTGGCATGGAATAATTTCTAGTATTGTGTCTTACTAAAGTCAAGCATAATCAGATAAAATGGGTTTGTTTTTTGTTTGTGTGTAGGTGTACAGGAATCAATAGTGCGTTGTATCAGTGCTTACACTGATGAGGTGGTGAGTGATGCTCATTGTGATTACAGTCAGAAGCTGCCTACCAGTCAACGCTCATGTAACGAAAGACCATGTGCACCAGAGTAAGTACACTATCAAAACGATAATCCTTACATTCACCAAGCAGTAACGATCTATGCATTCCATTATTAGTCTGACTACCATCATAGTGCTCACAGAATTTGCTATTCCTGCCTTGTAGGTGTATTTACTTCACCTGGGTTGAGAGAGTCAGGGCAAGTAACTGAAGGTCACAAGCAGGAATTCAAAATATTAGTCTTTTGATTGAACGTCTGGTGAATACATCAATTTAACCTTAATCACATTACTATCAATAATCCCACTGCTACCACCAAAACAATAAAGACAATGTTTAAACCAATATAGCTACATTTAGGGAGAACAATTTCGAGTAGCTAAATGAACACGACCACAGAGCTCTGGTTTGTGTTACCCGACGTTTCAATTGCATGGGTTCATATCCCATCGCTGCCCTCATAACAATAAAGACAAAGTTTAGACCACTTGAGCTACATTCAATGAAAACAATTTCAAGTTGCTATATGAACACAGCCACAGTGCTCTGGTTTGTGTTACCAGACATTTCAATTGCATGCGTTCATATCCCACCGCTGCCACCATAACAACAAAGACAACATTTAGACCACTTGAGCTACATTCAATGAGAACAATTTCAAGTTGCTTTAAATTGAACACAGCCACAGTGCTCTGGTTTGTGTTACCAGACATTTAAATCTATGGGTTCATATCCCACCGCTGCCACCATAACAATAAAGACAACGTTTAAACCACTTGAGCTACATTCAATTAGAACAATTTCAAGTTGCTACATGAACACAGCCACAGTGCTCTGGTTTGTGTTACCAGACATTTCAATTGCATTGGTTCATATCCCACCGCTGCCACCATAACAAGAAAGATAACGTTTATACCACTTATAATAATAATAATAATGTAACTTATATCGCGCCAAATCCACTCTGTGGAGTGCTCAAGGCGCGTGTAAACAGGAAAAACGATCAAGACTTGAAAAGAAATGTTTTGAGATGAGTTTTGAAAGAATCAGAGGATAAACATTTTTTGATGTCTTCAGGAAGGCCATTCCATAATTTAGGACTAGAGAATGCAAATGATCTTTCCCCCCACGTTTTGGTAATTTTGGGGGTCACAAGAAAATTGGAAGTGGATGAGCGTAGAGGTCTTGCAGGAGTGTAGTTTTGGATTAGAGAGATAAGGTATTGAGGAGCAGAGCTGTGAACGCAATGAAAGGTAAGCAACAAAATTTTGAAAACAATGCGATCTGTTACTGGAAGCCAGTGTAGCGACTGCAAAACTGGGGAAATGTGGGTACGCTTGGTGGTCAGAGAAACAATACGAGCTGCAGCGTTTTGAAGCTTCTGGAGCTTGGACAGTAGATTCTGGGGTAGATTGATTAGGAGGGCATTGCCAAAATCAAGACGGGAGGAAATCAGAGCATGAACTAATTTTTCGGTGGCAGACTTGGACAAATATTTACGAATAAAACCGATATGACGCAATTGGTACCTTACTGATCTACAAATATTAAAAACTTGGTTAGACATTTTCATATGTGAGTCAAACATAACACAGAGATTGCGACACGTTTGTGACAAGTGAATTATGTGGCAAGAAAATGAAATGCAATTGATATTAACTTTACTAAGCTGTACTTTGGAACCAAATATAAGGAATTCACATTTGTCTAAATTTGAGCTACATTCAATGAGAACAATTTCAAGTTGCTACATGAACACAGCCACAGTGCTCTGGTTTGTGATACCAGACATTTCAATTGCATGGGTTCATATCCCATCGTTGCCACCATAACAACAAAGACAACGTTTAGACCACTTCAGCTACATTCAATGAAAACAATTTCAAGTTGCTATATGAACACAGCCACAGTACTCTGGTTTGTGTTACCAGACATTTCAATTGCATTGGTTCATATCCCACCGCTGCCACCATAACAAGAAAGATAACGTTTATACCACTTATAATAATAATAATAATGTAACTTATATCGCGCCAAATCCACTCTGTGGAGTGCTCAAGGCGCGTGTAAACAGGAAAAACGATCAAGACTTGAAAAGAAATGTTTTGAGATGAGTTTTGAAAGAATCAGAGGATAAACATTTTTTGATGTCTTCAGGAAGGCCATTCCATAATTTAGGACTAGAGAATGCAAATGATCTTTCCCCCCACGTTTTGGTAATTTTGGGGGTCACAAGAAAATTGGAAGTGGATGAGCGTAGAGGTCTTGCAGGAGTGTAGTTTTGGATTAGAGAGATAAGGTATTGAGGAGCAGAGCTGTGAACGCAATGAAAGGTAAGCAACAAAATTTTGAAAACAATGCGATCTGTTACTGGAAGCCAGTGTAGCGACTGCAAAACTGGGGAAATGTGGGTACGCTTGGTGGTCAGAGAAACAATACGAGCTGCAGCGTTTTGAAGCTTCTGGAGCTTGGACAGTAGATTCTGGGGTAGATTGATTAGGAGGGCATTGCCAAAATCAAGACGGGAGGAAATCAGAGCATGAACTAATTTTTCGGTGGCAGACTTGGACAAATATTTACGAATAAAACCGATATGACGCAATTGGTACCTTACTGATCTACAAATATTAAAAACTTGGTTAGACATTTTCATATGTGAGTCAAACATAACACAGAGATTGCGACACGTTTGTGACAAGTGAATTATGTGGCAAGAAAATGAAATGCAATTGATATTAACTTTACTAAGCTGTACTTTGGAACCAAATATAAGGAATTCACATTTGTCTAAATTTGAGCTACATTCAATGAGAACAATTTCAAGTTGCTACATGAACACAGCCACAGTGCTCTGGTTTGTGATACCAGACATTTCAATTGCATGGGTTCATATCCAGAGCTGCCAACCTCTGAAACCAAAATCAGTAATCTGAAAGCTAAAAATCAGTAATTTTGGATGGAAATCAGTAATTTCAAGCGCGGCGCTTTCAACATCAAGAAGACTGCATTTGCACGTACATTGTAGAGCTGCACACAACACCACAACACAAACTACTAGTACCATGGTAATAGCATCACTCTGAATGACAGGACTTGAAGTAAAAACAAGAACATTCTGTTTATAACATCATTTTAAGTGCTATAAAAAAAACAATGGTTATTAGAGGATTGATGTATCATTACCCTGTTTCACTTACGTGTGTATATTCACTTCAGGTTTTTACAATTAACATAGAGGCTCTACAAACATAATGGAACAACTCTTACCTAAGTAACATAACTGTCCAGTCACACTGTATGCTTGCTTGCTTGCTTTCTCACTGTTTGCAGAAACACAATGCAGCTCCCTTACATTTGGTTAAGAGTTTATCACTGAATTGCATGTCATAATATGTGCAAATCATAAATGTCCAGTCACACTGTAGCTTGCTTGTTTGCAGAAACACATTGCAGCTCCCTTACATTTGGTTATAATAGTTTATCACTGTTTGCAGAAAGCCATTGCAGCTCCCTTACATTTGGTTAGCAGTTGATCGCTGAATTTCATGTCATGACAGTTTTGTCCTTTGGACTGGCATGTTGCCTTCTGAGTGAGAACATCACTCAATGTTGCAGTACTCAAACTGGCCCTAAACTCGGTCTTGTTCTTCCTCACCAAGCTGAACAGCCTCTCATCTGAAGCATTACTGTGTGATATCGAAAGAATCAGCATCATGACTTGCACTAGATGAGCATAGCGAAACTGCCCACTGGTGGGATCTTTGAGCTGAGATACTGCCACCCATGCCAAGTCTGCTTTTGAAGCATCAATCTTGTCCACGGAAGGATCACTCTGGTAGGAGGCATATTCCAGTTCAAGTGTGTCAATATCATCTTCCATGAAGTGGAATCTCCGAACAAAATACTCCACTGACACAAAGGGCGTTTCCTGTCGCCTTTCAAGATTGGCCACTCTAGCATGCATGAGAAGTGGATCCTTCAACGGAAATTTGCTCAGAACATAGTTGCAGACTGATATATAGTACTGTCTCACGGATGAGAAGAACTTCCTCTTCTGGCCATCACTGAAGTTTCCGCTTTGAAGCAACTCTCTCACTTTAGAACCAATCACCAAGTCGTTGTCTTCACGCTGATTGTCATTTGTTTTGTAGTCACACTCTTGAGACGATGCCATCAGCACTTTAGACTTAACAAATCTTGTCAAAACATTTTGAAGAAAGGCCTGAAGTCTATCAAGTAGAACATGAATCTTGGGTGATTCTTCTTGGAGCTCTAAATTCAGTACAGTGAACAAAGGAATGTTGTGCTGGAGAAATAAGCAATAAAGTTTATTCTCATCATTTGTCAGTTTGTCATAGATAGCAGCTGCCTTAGACGTTGCTGGGACTTCTTGGGAGGTCTTGCTCACAGCATGCTCTGTGCCTGCAAACACCTGACCTGTCTTCTGTGATGATGGAGCCCAACTTGATCTTGGGGGTGGCATTTTCACCTTTCCTGATCCAACTTTGGTTCCTTTAGGGAGGTCTTTTTTGGTCACATCACTGGCTTTCTTCCCAATAGAAGAAGTAGAGGGAAATGCAGATGTACTTGGAGCTGTACCATGAGAAGACAAAGTTTTTGTGACCACAGGGGAACTTTTACTAGTTGATGCCTTTGACACAGATGCAGGAGTTGTGCTTGATTTTCCCAATGCAGGCTTTGAGCTTGAAGTTTTGGCAATATGGGGAATTATATAGCCAGAGCTCTTCTTCTGGGATGGTTGATGGACTTGATGGCTACTAGAAGGTTTTAGCTGTTTCCCTCTATTCTGATGTGAGTCTTCAATCTTTCTCTTTGTTCCAGATGATGATTCAGAACTTGTGCTTGCCTTTCCAGACACAGGCTTAGAACTGGTCACAGAAACTTTGGCATTTCCAGTGTTCTTTTTCTGGGGTTGGGGTTGTGGTTGAACCTTTTTAGCTGTAGTCTTCGACTGGACACTCTTCTTCTTTTGCGCAGAAGATGATGAAGTTTCAGATTCACTCCGGAAGAACTCAACCAGAGGAACCCATTGTTCAATAAGTCTGTTCAAGGCCTGCTCCAAGGACAACCACCTGGTACACACATGCTTAAGAATTGCATGTTGCTTGACATCACAGCATGACTGCACTTCACGGAATGCCTTGTGCCTCTTGCTAGATTTCTCTAGGTAGTAGAAGATTGGTATCAGGAGATCAACTGGACTTGATGGAAGTTGCTGGGCCCCTTTCTCAGCTGCTAGGTGAAGCAAATGACATACGCAGCCATTAACATACACTTCAGGATTCTTCTCTCTCACAAAAGCAGCAACCCCGTTGTGCACTCCCATCATTACAGCCGCGTTGTCAGCAGAAAAACATGTAACATTTTTCCATGGAATTTTGTTCTCTGTGAGTGCTTGATCAAGAAGTTGGAAGATATTTTTCCCTGTGGAACTCCCCTTTGTTGTCGCTATTTCTAAGAGAACGGTCACAACATGTTGTGCATCATCATCGAAGTATCTTACAAGTATGGGGTAGAGTTGCTCATCTGCCCCCCTATCGGAGCTCCCATCTGTCGAAATTGAGAAGGGCTTCTCACGTATCTTGCGGATGATGTCCCCTGCAATGTAAAAAGGGAAAACATGTACATTATGACGATCAGGTCAGATAAAATTTGTTGATAAATGTGGATAAGCATATTCACATTCCCTAGTTCATGCATTAGATATCTGTTTTTACTAAGCATTATAACGTGTTCAACATGCACAGGGCAAGGTCTCCCTTACAGAAGTGAGGAATTAACAGGTAAAAACTTAATTATATTGATCATTGGTTTTTATGACAGAACAAATTTTTTTTAAAAATTTAATATACATGTGCATTTCCCATTGAGAACAGATGCATACCACTTGCGTTTAGTGGGGGGGGGGGGGAATATTGTGCACAGTTAAAGCCTATCGGCACAATTGGCAAACATAGTACATATATCAACACCTGTACTGTAGCGACATGATCTAAATCTTGATAATTGACTGCACCAAAAAAAGTCAAAGGGGACATTGTTGTGTAAATTTGAATTTTATTTCTTATAATTTTTTATTAAATGCTTACAATGGGCATGGCGAGAAGGGATACACACAACCATTAAGTAAGCAAGCAATATAAAATTATGTTATTCTGACCTGAGCATTTATTTAACAATAACACAACAATTGTGATAATCATAGTGTCTTTACTTTTAATCTAACTTCAAATTCTACAGACTACAACTAATCTACACACAATAATTTTTTTAGGTTAATAATCGTCATTTCTTTTTGAGACAGAGCCCTGGCTTTCATTCCCATTATGTACTTCACATGTTCAATTTAAAGGGAAATTACTGTCGTGGTCGTGAAATTTAATTGTGGAAGAAACTCTCTGAGTGATTGGGAAAGGTTGATTACACTTCAACTAAGTATTGTTGTATGCTATAAGGTTTTGGAATGACCAAAATAATAAGAAATTAACTCAATTATGATGAGAGTCACATGCACTGCACACAGAAATGCATGTATGGGACTACATTCAACTGTGCGGCCCGCACATTTCAGCTGTTTATTGTCATATTATTATTACGACTACATGTACATGTATGAGAACAATTTAAGAGCAATCATTGACAGTGGGCCTTTTTATTATAATATTCTTACTAAATAGCATGCCATGATATTAATCTGGAAGCTCACAATAACTTTTGTCACTTTTCCCACGACAGTAGATTCCCTTTAAATCTAAAATGCAATTTTCAATATTTATTTACCTTTTGTTTCTTGTCCCAAAGTTCTTGCGATTGCTGTAGCCTTGGAGCGACGGCACGCGTATTTACTTGCAATTTTACTGTCAGGGAAGGCATTTTTGACAAGTTGTGAAAGGTGGTCTGCTGCTGAAAACGCGATGTTGTGCTCTATCAAAAATTGAGTAAACTTCACTTCGGCGTTCGTGACAGAATTGTCCTTTGCGACGAAAAACTGGGCGATGTCATGACTGCGGGAATTGGAACTTGCCTCCGCCGCTGCAGTCCGGTGCTTCACCGACTTCAGATGTACCTGGATATCGTTCGAACCGCCATGACCAATTCCAAAATCGGATGAGCAATGTGTACAACAGGCACTGTTTGTATTCCTTTTCGACGGAACAATGCATGACCATTTCTTGGTGTAATCACCTGAGAAGGTTTGCAGTTTTTTAGAACGCTTCGATGAAGTTGAAGTCATTTTTCTCCGTCGGTTACTCGAAGTTTGACGCGACCACGGCCGACCTGCTGCACATGCGGTAGTGTAACACTCGGCCAATGCATATTTCGCCCAGATAAATATCGTGCCACTTGTTTCAGCACATCCACCATGCATGCGCTTTCGTATCGGTCAAAACTTTGTGTGTCAGCTCATTCAAAATTTATTCGTGTATCATATTTTGTTATCAACAATGAAAAGGGGTATATGAATAAAATGAAATGAATAAACATGATCCAACAAATAATGTGAAATAAAACACAATGACAATAATTGTTGAATATAAATTCAAGTTTAATCAAGGAAGTACATTCATTTTCCTTATGACAATTATCATCATCATCATCATCATCATCATCATCATCATCATCATCTTCATCATTAGTCGAGTCGTACTTTTATTATCATAACAATGAGAACCCATCACTAAGGGGAAAAAAATTGTAGACCTGCTATAAACTACACATGGACATGGTACCATACGGGTTGGTTTGCAAGGTGGCTAAATGGACTTGGGACGAGTTTGCCGTCTCCCCGATATATATTGCATGCTATAAGCTAGCACACGCAGCCCATATAGGCAGGGCGGTGTGCATATCTTTCGATGGTAGCTACATGTGTGTGCAGTGGTCGTGGCTGAGGCGCGGATGATATTTCCGTGCGCTCAAAAGTTAACCACAGGGCCGAGGCCCGGGAAGTATCGCGATCATTACCGCTAAAACACTCGCATATGCATAATGCATGTGTTAATACATAGGCATGTCCAGAAATCGGGGAATCCGTAATTTTTGAAGGGGTTTCCGTGCTTCCGTAATTGCCGTTGATTTCCGTACCAATTACGGAAAATCCGTACTAGTTGGCAGCTCTGCATATCCCATCGCTGCCACCATAACAACAAAGACAACGTTTAGACCACTTCAGCTACATTCAATGAAAACAATTTCAAGTTGCTATATGAACACAGCCACAGTGCTCTGGTTTGTGTTACCAGACATTTCAATTGCATTGGTTCATATCCCACCGCTGCCACCATAACAACAAAGACAACGTTTAGACCACTTCAGCTACATTCAATGAAAACAATTTCAAGTTGCTATATGAACACAGCCACAGTGCTCTGGTTTGTGCTACCAGACATTTCAATCTATGGGTTCATATCCCAACGCTGCCACCATAACAACAAAGACAACGTTTATACCACTTGAGCTACATTCAATGAAAACAATTTCAAGTTGCTATATGAACACAGCCACAGTGCTCTGGTTTGTGTTACCAGACATTTCAATCTATGGGTTCATATCCCACCGCTGCCACCATAACAACAAAGACAACGTTTAGACCACTTCAGCTACATTCAATGAAAACAATTTCAAGTTGCTATATGAACACAGCCACAGTGCTCTGGTTTGTGTTACCAGACATTTCAATCTATGGGTTCATATCCCACCGCTGCCACCATAACAACAAAGACAACTTTTAGACCACTTCAGCTACATTCAATGAAAACAATTTCAAGTTGCTATATGAACACAGCCACAGTGCTCTGGTTTGTGTTACCAGACATTTCAATCTATGGGTTCATATCCCACCGCTGCCACCATAACAATAAAGACAACCTTTAAACCACTATATAGATACATTCAATGAAGACCATTTAATTCAGGTAATTACTGAACGCGGCTGCGGTGCTAAAAGGGATGATGATATATAACATGGCTTTAAATGACATTAAAACAAAGCCTTCCAGGGTTCTTGCAGCACATACATGTACATTACAATGCATATGATGAACTAGCATTGTGGATGCTAATTCATTTCAACATACTTTACTAACACAATATAGTGACATAGTATTATGCATTTAGGATTATTGTGCACACAGTACTGACTATGCTGATTAAATGCTCTATCAAATGAGAAGTTTTGAAACAAGATTATTAACACCCCCGTAGCAATCTTCCTTTAATCCTACTTATCGACTCTATTATTGAATGACTTAACAGATGGAAGGTGTTCCTGTATGGAGAATGTTCTTCATCTTGTGGCCCAGGAGTGAAGTACCCATCTGATATATACTGCATCCAGAAAGCATCTAGGACTGCTGATGCATCTATCAATATGCTCACTGAAGATCAATGTACCGGACCGAAACCCAATAACTCATTAACATGTGAAACCACATGTCCAGCTACTTGGGTGTTAGGAGAATGGTCAGAGGTAAGATAGTCTCTCTATAATATACTCAATCAAAAAGACATATTAGTACACATTGCATATAGAAAATGTTGTCTTTAATATGTTTGCCTTTTTTTATTTAAAAAATGAGGAGATTATGACAGATGATTTGATGAAATAATTATAGCATCAAGAATCAATTTCAGTTTTGAAAAATTGTTGTATGTTTGTTGTTTGATATGGCAGTGCTCAGCTACATGAATATATAGAAAATTTTGTCTTTAATATGTTTGGCATTGTAGTTGTAATTGTAAAATAAAAAAAGATGATTTTCAAAAATATTGTAACAATTAGAAAAGTGCATTGAAATGGATTTTCTTTTTGAAGAGGAGGGGATGATAGATGATTTGATGAAATTATAACATCAAGAATCAATTTCAGTTTTGAAAAATGGTTGTTGTATGTTTGTTGTTTGATATGGCAGTGCTCAGCTACATGTGGTCATGGTGCAGGGAATAAAACCAGGACTGTATCCTGTCAGCAGTCTACTCCATCTGGTGCAGATATTGAAGTAGATATTACCAGCTGTCCACTGCCTGTGCCTCATACAGTAGAGGAATGTGATAATGAACAATGTCCGCCATACTGGATTGCAAGATCAGCTTCACGGGTAAGAACTTGATCATTACAACTTGAATCAGATTCATATCAAATCTCTTTAACTGATCTCAAGAAAATTATCATTTCACCTTTTTATGCTCCCTTACTTTCATAAACACTTTCCTCTTCTACTCTTTCCTCCCTATTCTCTTAATCTGTTTTGTGTATATTCTATCTCAACCTCTTGATTTTTTCATCCGTACAGTACAATTCAATGAGAGATACCTAGTATCTACATATACATGTACATTCAGCATTTCATGATGCCATAGGTTTAGTCATTTACGTCAGTATATGACTTACATATTACTTCAAAATAATGAAAACATGCTTTTATGATTTGTACACAACTTTCTAAGGATTAGAATGACTTTTTAATACACCGTTTCCAAATAGGGCTAAAATGATGATGATGATGATGATGATGATGATGATGGTGGTGAATGGAAATGATGGTGATGGAAATGATGATGAAGGAAATAATGATGATGAAGGAAATAATGATGATGAAGATGAAAATGAAGATGAAGATGTTGATGAAGATGATGATGAAGATGTTGATGAAGATGTTGATGAAGATGTTGATGATAATGATGATGAAATGGTGATAATAATTATGATGTTGATAAATGAATGAATATTATTAATGATAGCAGATTGACAATGTCTTTGTTTCTCTCTCTTTGCAGTGTTCTCAGAGCTGTGGTAAGGGTGTTGAGTCAGCATCATTAACATGTCACCAGATGACACCATTAGGTGAAGAGATTGAGTTAGATCGACAGCTATGTCCTATACCACCTCCTCCTGATACTCAACCATGTAATGAAATAGACTGCCCTGTTCAATGGACTATACAAACCCTCTCACAGGTAATTCACTATCCGGATACTACTCAATTTTAATAGATATAAAACACATTCCTGAGACTCGAGCCTGAGTTATCACAAGCGTAGCTTCCAACATCTTGGGTTAAAACTCTTATTGTACCTCCTGTAAAGAGATTTCTCATACTCAGTTATGCTTAAATCTGTTGGGATTTGTTTTATTTATTTATATATTATCATTGATAAGTATTATATTTTAAAGTGTTAAGGTGAAATAAGTTTGAAACGAGCTAAAATGTAGATGATTAAATGATAAATCCAGCATTTTGTCTCCTTTTCCACGATTTTGCAGTGTTCTGCCACCTGTGGAGTGGGAATCCGGCTTCGATCAGTATTGTGTGGTAGAATGCTTGGTAATGGAACACAGGTATACATCGATCAAGGACATTGCATTCCTGAAGCAAGACCAGATGATCATGTGACATGTAATTTACCAAAATGTAACGGTAAGAATACCTATCAAACACTCATGAAACAAATTTCTTAGATTACAAATTCTATGAAAACAGTATAGATGATTTAGTTAATAGAATATTCAAAGTTATATTTCTTATGTTATTATACCGTAATTAGTGTAGAAACTAAAGGTTTTGAATTACCCGTAGTTCTAGAATTTTGGCTGTTGATACATCGGGACATTGCAAACAGTAAATTGCAGCTAGTATACAAAATGTTGTAGTAGTATCAGTAGAATACCCTACCTATACCCATAAATCTCCGTGTATAAGACGCACCCCTATTTTTGGTCCAAGAAAAAAAAAGCCAGTTCCGTGTTAAAAAACCCACGCGGGAAGGACTTTCATTTAAATGCGAAGTGCAGTTGAATGTGTAAGATCATTAATGTAAATTTAAAAAAACAGTAGAGGACCTAGGATAGAACCTTGTGGTACGCCGTGTGTATAGAAGAAAAATTGGAAGAATTATTATTATAAACTACATATTGAGATCTATCAGAAAGATTAATTTCAAACCAAGATGACAGACAAATTTGAGTGTTGTGCTAGTTTCCGAGTGGTGAGTCAACACATTGATTACTGAGCTGGGAGACATTGCCAGGCATAGCGCCAGGTGGAAGGGCATAAATCACACTTTTTTGTTGTTGTTTTATACCTGTGTATAAGACGCACCCCCGACTTTGAATTTTTTTTCGGCGGCAAAACAGTGCGTCTTTTACACAGATATTTACGGTATTTGGTTTGTAATCTTCAATACACTAATATATTGCTTTATTATTCCTAAAACACATTCAAATGATATGGTTTTCTCATCATATACAGAGGTTGAGATCCTATCTAATCATACTACATACTACCAGACTGGACTGGTCAGCAAAGTGAGATTGGTGATTGGTCAAGAAGCGTACGTCTTTGAATCAACAGTGGTCACTATCAAATGTCCAGTGGTGAACTTCAAGAAGAGCCAGCTGATATGGGAGAGGGGAGTGACCCCTATATTAGACACCGATCCAAGGATGAAGGTGGTGTCCGGTGGTATACTCCGGATCAAACACGTTGAAGAAAGAGATTCCGGTGTGTATGCTTGCAGAGCTGGTGATCAAAGAGAGACTATTACACTTCATGTTACATCTGGATGTGAGTATGATAATGTATTAGATGTATTAGATGAGTTCATGATTATTTAGTGTTTTTTGTTAATCCATTTCTATCCTAAATGATTTAAATATTTTAAACTTACATGGTACATTTTATCACAAGGATAGTATTTTATATATTAATTGACCATATGCTGGTTTACATACATGTTGGTTTTGATTTGTTTATCTTTTAGTTCCAACTTATGAGAAATCATCGGACCAGGCTTCTTCCAATTCTACAAACAATGCAAATATAAGGTAAGATGTTCTGGAGTAATGGATAGTTTGAGGGTTTTTTCACCACATTTTGACCAATCAATACTGTAGATTTACAATCCACAGTGCCATCTAGCAGCACCAGTGTTTAGTCCATATCATGCGATGCATCATGGGAAAAGTTGCCAAACATATCAGCTGTGGAATTGTTATTTAGCATATAGGAGATATATGAGATTTCATCAGAATATTTAGTGGGGAAAACAGATTGAAAAGCTTATCCGGGCTAACAATTTTGCACCTATTCCGTAAGCTTCAGTCTTATTGTCTCTAGGCCTACTATGGTGTTTTGTTCATTTTGGCCACTTTTTTTCCCAAACCGACCATGATGGTAACTTTTGGTCAGGGGTTATTTTTCCAACCATTATTATCAGAAGAGAATTATTTAATGGGCCTCCTTTGTGTAAAAACGTGCCCTGATGCTAGCAAAAGTGAATAAATGTAAAAAATTGACCTGTTGCGGCTTGCCAGTGGGGGCGCCGCTAATTGCCAATCCACCCTATTTCATCCTGTTCCCTCTACATTTTTTAAAAATTGTTTTGTTTGTATTCACCTCTTGTTACATGTTAAACTGTTGTTTATTTTGATGTGTATAAGTTTGTTATGAATGGGAAATTATTTTGCAAAAGTGTTACTAAAATAAAGCTCCCATTGTATTGTTGTATATCAGGTGGCATATGGCTGCATGGAGTGAGTGTTCAGCTAGTTGTAATGGCGGCTGGCAAACCAGAGAAGTCCGATGTCTGACGAACACTCTTCTTGGTCGATCCAAACCAAGGGATGCTGGACTATGTAAGAGCTCTGGACTGGAAGAACCAATCGGTCGTAGGGAATGCAACAAACATCCGTGTCAGAACCATTGGGTTGCAGATAGTTGGTCACAGGTAATCAGTTGCTACCAGTTCAAATATTTGAAAGAAAAATCTGTTAACTACAGTATGTTTTTTTATTTAAATTATGATCAACGTTTAAATAAAGAGGGTGGTTCCTGTCCGCAATGGAGTAATCAACAGCAATTTCTCAAACATGATTGAATTAAAAAAGGAAACATTATTTTGTATACTATCTCTCTGATAGGACGTTAAATGAGAGGAGAGTCACCAACTTTGCACGTTAAGAACCCACTGTACTCGTATAAGAGTAGGGGGAATTAAACTCTGGTGTATAGTGGTCCACCTGCACAATCACAATCAGTTATTCCTGGAAGAGGTGTTACAGTGATTTGCTTTTTGCCTCCCAGGCTCAGGTGACGCCAAATACATGATGATAATAATAATATATTGTTCCATTTATATTGGACTGAGGAATACATCATTTAAAATCAAGGGGCAGAAGATTTATTTGTAAACAATTTTTATTTTTATTTGCAGTGTACTGGAGAATGTGTTGGTGTAAGACGATCATTACAGACCAGAGGAGTCTTGTGTCGTAGCCCATCCCAAGACTTACTCTTTGATGACCAATGTTCATTGGCAGCTAAACCTCTTACTGAAAGACTGTGTATCAATGATGAATGCAGGCCAAAGTGGCTCGTTACTAAATGGAGTAGTGTAAGTATACATTATAATGCATCATCAAGATTAGCCAAGTACCGTACATAAGTAGGATCTTGGGAGGATTGTAGATAATGTCAAAGCTAAGTTCTTACCATACAGATGAGATCACTGGATCTGCTCCGATGAGCGCCCAATGGTCATGACGCATTTACACCTAACAAGCTATACCACTAGGTGAGGGGACAAAAAAAATCAGGTTTAGTTTATTGCACTGTCCCAAATAAAATCCACAACACTTGAAGGTAATCGTGAAAATAAACAGGAGGGTAGAATCGTACTTCCGATAAGTCCTCAGATAAAAGAATATGTTGTAGAAAAATGACTCTCTCTATAAGCAAATGCGATAAGGATAACCGCTTTAGAAGGAGTGATGAAAAATGTCAATGGAGAGACTTTTCCATGTACGTGGAAGAAATGTTAACAACATGCACTTGTTGCTGGGTGGATTGGCAGATTAACACTTTAAAAATGTCCAGAATGTGTAGCTGTTCTAATCGTGATGAAAATTAAAGTTTGTTGACCAAAACGTAACTTTGAAAAGTTGAAAGATGACTATCAACAAGTGGATAAAACGACAAACTTGAAAAATGAATTTGTTCATTTGGTATTTTGAATTAGGTCCAAATTAATGCAACATTTAATACTTCTTGTGTTAACATTTTGTTATTACAGTTTTTAATGATGAAGTTGTAAGAATCTGTATATATATATATATATGAGTGGGGTTTGATCTTTCTATTCCATGCCAGGTTTTATATCTTGTAAATGGGATATGGAACCTGGCAATGGTGCAGTGTAAGAAGTGCCCCCTTTCTTGTTTCAGCATTTGCAATCTTTGATGAATGTTGTTTATTTCAGTGTTCATCATCTTGTGGAGTGAATGCTGTTCAGAAGCGTAAGATTCGATGCGTTACATCTGACACCAGGGTTAGAATGGAGAGTTCTATCTGTGCTGCAGTCTACGGACAACCTCCTATCATGAAGAAATGCCTTCTTAGTGCCTGCCCTAATGGTGAGCTAGCTTACCAATTCTCATCCAATAAGTCAATTCATAGATACTATATGTGCATGGGCAAATACAGCAAACTAGGTTATTTGTACAAAAATTGTAAAACTCTCCAGACGAATAGTGCTGGATACATGCTTGTGAAATATTCTTTAAATCACCAATGGCATATTTTCTGATAGATGGGTGATAGTATTCTTCTCAAGAGTGCAAACAAAAGGTATTTATGAATCTCCTTCATCACTTTGGCTGTGATTATTCTACATGTAAAATGCACAAAGCGGGACATCATTTGGGGGTCATTGGTACCAAAGCCGGGGGTGTTTCATAAAGCTGTTTGTAAAATAACGCATGACTTTACGAACGACTTGTATATGAAGTGCCAGATAGGATGTCCAAAGTTTTTTCTGATATTTCCAATAACCTCAATTAAATTATGGCAACAAATATACTTCAATATACATTAAAAATGTTTGTTATAATAAGAATGTTAATCTACATCTGCACAGTTCAACTTTAGTTGATGCAGTTAATAATGATTGAGCATCCCATTTGGCTTTTCATATACAAGTCGTTCGTAAAGTCATGCGTAACTTTACGAACAGCTTCATGAAACACCCCCCAGGTCTATTGATTTTGTTTAAATATCAAACTAGAGTAATTAATCCTATCAAGTAATGTTGTTTCTATCTACACACATGTTTGGTTGACTCCATCAAATAAATGTCATCATGTATAGCAGGACGTAGAAGACCTTGTGGAAATCAGTTGGTTCTACATGTAACCTACTGATTAAAAAAAAATATATATATATTTTCATATTTTTTAAAATTTATTTACATTTTCAGATACTTTTTAGTGCTGGTAATAAACTTGCTGTGAATATTACCCCCTTCTATGTAACATAACAATGTTTAAGAGTTACGGTGATGTGCACTCAGTCACCATTTCTGGAACCCTTCTTGAACCTTTCTAATTTTATTGTCTTAAAATTCTTGATCCAGAATGCAGCTGTTTTCCTTCTTATCCTGTTTGTCTTATTTTAATTTTAATGTCAATAATTTCTGGTATTCTTTTGCTACCCTTTTAAAATAATACATACTGTTGTTTTCAAAACTATCAAAAGTTCTTTTAAACTAAATGTATCTGGGAGTGTTAACCATTAATATCTTCAGATCTTGAAAACTAACTTCCATTTTTACAGTAAACTTTCTTTAATTGTTTTAATGATGGTTTCTCAATTCTCTTGCTAAATATTAATGTTTTATTCTTAATTTGTTTGCATATAGTTCCAAAAGAAAATAAGAAGATTATTTTTAATTAAAACAAAATTTAATCCCTAGACCTACAACCTGTGTGCTAGTGAGTATCAGTGATTTACCTTTCTTTTATTGAGTTAATGTTGGTTTTTCTATTTTCTTGTTAATTAATGCAGGCCTTTGATTTACTTTTAATTTGTGTGCATAGTTCAAACAATTTATTTTTAATGAGATGCAACATTAATTCCAGCAATAGTTTGGAAATTTAATCCCCTGAACTACAACCTGTGTGCCAGTAAAAAAAAAAAAATAATCAGTGAATACCTGGATTTATTAACTCTCAGTCAAGTACCTAACATAAGGCGCATTTATACTGTCAAATACCTCATTTTGAAAAGTCGCAATGTTTCGCGCACCCGTTTACCCTTGTGCAGAAACATCACCGACTGAAAAGCTCAGTTATGTTTTGGCGTGTTTTAGTTGGTAATGCGCATGCGCGGCACTCCGATGCAAAAACTTTTCTCTCTCTGTCTTTCCTTATGTTATTCTTTGTTTTTCCTTCTAGCACCTTCTCTTATGTTATTCTTTATCACTTCCTTCTATATCACTTTCTCTTTCTGTGTTTCCTTATGTTATTCTTTGTGTCTTCCTTCTATCACTTCCTCTTTTGTGTTTCCTTATGTTATTCTTTATTTATTCCTTCTATCACCTTCTCTTATGTTATTCTTTGTGTCTTCCTTCTATCACTTCCTCTTTCTGTCTTTCCTTATGTTATTCTTTGTTTCTTCCTTCTGTATCACCTTCTCTTTCGTTATTCTTTGTTTTTTATCATTCTATCACTTCCTCTTTCGGTGTTTCCTTATGTTATTTTTTGTTTCTTCCTTCTATCACCTTCTCTTATGTTATTTTTTTTAAAAATCATTCTATCACTTCCTCTTTCTGTGTTTCCTTATGTTATTCTTTGTTTCTTCCTTCTATCACCTTCTTTTATGTTATTCTTTGTTTACATCGTTCTATCATTTTCTTCAAGGACGGCAGCTAGCTCCGCTCCCAAAGTCACGTGACCTAACATCGCGATGTTACAACTGCGAGCGTTCATACTTGCCAAACACGCCAAAACATGCCAAAAGATCACACTTCATTTCGGAATGTTTCGGGCTTGGCATGTCTGCCGGTAAAGCGTAGTTGCCCTTGGTAACATCGCGTTCAGGCTCCGGTTTGGCATTTTTTGGCGTGTTTGGATCACAGTGTAAATGCCCCTATGGAGAAACATTCCACTCCTGCCTTCAAACACCCCTGGGGTGTATGACCACCATGGAGTTGTTTGGCAATTAATTGATCAAACAATGAATTATGAGGTAAAGATGCTACAGTTTAAGGGGTTTGAAAAATTAAAGCAGCTTCAACATAATTCATACAGTGAGCCAGTGCCCAATACTGATTCCATATTTAATATTGGATGATGAAAGCTGCAAATTCCTCTCATGCATGTCTGTAAACGATGATGTCTTTTAAAAATGAGTCTCTCATATCAATCACTAAATACTTTGTTTGATTTGACAGAGCAATGCTCAGACGAAGGATCATACTGTAGTCTCGTTCACAGACTGCAGATGTGCAACAATCCAAGCTACCAACGTCGCTGCTGTAAAACTTGCCAATCGTACGGCTGATGTCTCCCGCTCAACAACCCAAACAGCATTGTAACCGATCACATATGATAATGTGAACCACCTTTGACTGACCATATAGTATGTGTGTACTGTAGAGCAGCCCTGTTCATATGCTAGATTTAAAGCTTTATTGGACTGTATATATATATACAAGTGTTTGGAATTACATCTCATTATTAGCTTAAGGGCTTACATGACGTAGTATCAGTACCTGGTTTCCATATCCAGTATCAAATCTTTTTATTGCTCATTTTTTTAATAAAAGCTGTTGAAATTAAAGCATTTGATGTACGGTATGTACATGTATATCTGCCAAATTTGGTTAATAGAAATGAAGTGTAGAGATTAACTCTCTGTACCTTAAAGGTAAAGACCAGTTATGGTCATGCGATTGCATTGTGAAAGAAACGTTGTGGAATCGATCAGAAAAGGTTGATCATCTAGCATCTAGCATCTGCAAGGTCCTGGAATCATCAAAATGATAAGAATTTTGGCCCATTCTTCGTAAAGTTACAAGCACTATACACAGAAAGATGTATATGGGACTACCCTATATCTCTCACAGTCAAATAGATATAATAATTTACCAAATATATCAATTAGTATGCGGTTTCCCGGCAAATTTGTTATCATCATGTATTAGTCAAAACATATTCTTTCACATGATTGGTAATGAGAGCTTCCATTTCATTTTTTGAAATTGGGGCGTTTCCAATACTGGTCTTTACCTTTAACCCATACTGTATGTCACCAAGTGTATACAAAACATATCATAAAAAATATATTTTACTAGACTCCATTTTTAAAATAATGGTTCCTGTTTTAATTGTTCATCTTGATCCAACAATGTTCTTTGTTCTCTCACTATACAATTTTGAGGAAAGAGACAAGCTTTCTTAGTTCCTCCAAATCAAATACAACACGTAATAAAGTTAGTAGTCACTATGGCTCTGGAATGTTGATAGAAATAGTAATGGTTTTTCAAATTATAACAAATTTCATTATTTTCTGATTAATTGTACACCTGTATATATTGAGCTTGAGAGGAATGGCTCTGATCTGATGATTATTTATATTAATTGTAGGTATTACATTTAAATTAATGATTAATCCTAGATTGCAATTTCCATTCCTTTAAAAAGTTCTCCCAGTATGTTAAGAAAATCATGCTCTTTTCCAAATTGTTATCTCTGTTACTAAACAGATCTTGCAGCGTTATTTACATTGAATCTATGTACAGAAAACTCTGTGAATTTCAAAATTATAGGAAAATAACTTTAAAGAGGGAAATAAAGTCTGTTTTTCATAAGAAGTCATCAAGTGATTTTTATATTCAACCGGTTATAAAAGAGTAATGTGTATGCTACAGGCAAAAAATATGAAATCATAATGTGAAAGGTGAAACCTGTGTTATCTTTTTTCTTATTGTTTCCTGATATGAAGCATCTTATAACAAAGCTACTAAACTTTGGCTTAACTTATCTATGGACATCTTGACTGCATTTCATTTTTTGAAACGACAAACAACTGACATGTGATTAACCTATTGTATAATTGTCATATTTTACCACATAAGTGCATCCAAGAATTTTAAAGCAATTAAGCACTTTGTCATCAGTCACTTCCTGTCAAGTTTCTCATTAAACATTGTTTTCTCCCTCTTCTTACAAAGATCCTCTTTAATATAATTCACAACTTTTTTGGCCTATATTATTAAAGATAAAGACCAGTTATGGTCATGCGATTGCATTGTGAAAGAAACGTTGTGGAATCGATCAGAAAAGGTTGATCATCTAGCATATAAGTATTGGTGTGTACTGCAAGGTTCTGGAATCATCAAAATGATAATAAATTTGGCCCAGTCTTTGTAAAGTTACAAGCACTGTACACAGAAAGATGAATATGAGACTACACGCACACGTGCGCGACACATGTGTTTATCTCTCACATACCAATAGATAAACTAATTTACCAAATATATCAATTAGTAGGCGGTTTCCTGGCAAAATGTTTATCATCATGTATAGTCAAAACATATTCTTTCACATGATTGGTAATAATTAAGAGCTTCCATTTCATTTTTTTGAAATTGGGGCGTTTCCAATACTGGTCTTTACCTTTAATTTACCCAAGATTATCCATTTTACCTACAACGACAAATGACACGTACATGTTTCATTTTCCACAATCTAAATTAAGCGCAAAATGTAATAATTTCTGCATCAATATAGATCAGAAATTGCTAAATTGAGTTCTAGCTTGCCTTTACAATCATTTAAAAAGGATCATTTCTACCAAAAACAAATATGAAAAAATAAACAAAGTAAAGATATTTGTGAATATATACAATTTGAAGTACATTACAGTGAGAAAGTCTTTGAAAGACAGGATTGAGTGAGGGATGGATCAACAGTACTTGAAGGTCTTCATACTTTTAAGTTAAATATCAGGGACCGGACAAGATGGAATTTTTTGGTATGTTCATAATGTAACCAAGTTTATACTTAATGCCTCAATAGGAATTAGTCCATTCACCTAATACAAATAATTGTATTTCAATACCGGTACCGGTAGTCAGAATTCAAATTGCATATATTATGCAATGTTAGGTAAGACAAGCCATAATGTTTTTCCCACCTACAATGTAGCGACATTTATTGTATGCAAATTAAATTCTGTCTATTCACAAAGGCATATACATAAATTTGGTTACATCACGAAAATGGACTATTGTTTGGTATGAAGGAAACATATATGCCATCATTGCCATGGTTCTAAGAACATCAATTACATGTATGTAAGAAATATAATTGATTTCAATCCATGCACATGGTTATTCAAATAATATCCATCTTGGTAAATATTTTGTCTCATTTATTATTGAAAGTGTATGGTGCTTATTGTCTTATGGCTACATGCAGTTGTTGTTCAGCCCGTATTTACTTCATACAGAGTCAGTGTTTGGTTATCAGCATATAATAAAATAAACAGCAATATAATTTTTTAGTTTGTGCCTTAATAATCATTATTTGTCTTAATGTTACATATTGTGCCCACTCTAGAGTAGAAAAACAAGTTACTGGGGGCTATATAAAGGAAAAAATGACTTGTGGAATTGAGCTAGTGTCATTTTACGTATTGCCAATATATTTTTGTGCTACTATCTTTGACATATTAGCAAGTACATATCATACTTGCTTTGATTGCTTTTTATACATGTGTCGTTTACAAAAAGGATTTAATTGTCTTCCTAGATGCTGTTGTGACTTATATCTGACCTTCTCACTAAATATGAATTGGTCTTTTGTCATTGCTCCGTAGCTAACCAGTAGTGAAAGAAATATTTATCTATGTCCCTGTAAACCCTATAAAAACCTGTCGTTTCCCCGCCACTTCCACATTTGATTTTCACCATCAATCCTTTCATGGAGAGTTCATGAATGTTGCTATATTATTTAACTTGCTATGATATAAATGTATGTATTCATGTCTATGCATTTAACTTAAATCTGTGCATACTTAACTAAGGAAAGAGTCTCCTTTTTTAGATATAGTAAACTTTGTAAATATTTTTCGGTGTTGATACATGGCCATTTTATCTCGAGTTTAGGGAGGTGTTTTCTTAGTAACAATGTATTTTTTAAATTGTAATGTATTAAATGATGAATAAGAGTAGACTTGTTATTTATATGAAGAACTAGTGATGGAAAAATGGATGATTACAGGTCTACCTTCCTTACATGTACTCCTTCATTTTTTAGCAAAAGTGGAACACTAACGATCTAATTTTAATAATTTATTTTCTCTGATTGGAGTGTGTTCAAGGAGGGTACTTTTGATTTGTTCATATGATTGATTGCCAAGACATTGTTTGTGTGTCTGTCTTTTGTGGCTGAAATATTTAATAAATGGTAATGAATACTAAAATTTCACAAGCGCATCTCGTTTATTTTAAATGTAAATATTTATTTTTGAGCTTTTTACTCAATATTATAGCTAAATTACCGGTACCAGGGTATATAAATGTAATGTCAAGGTATACTGCATATCCTTATTATTTGATAAATAAACAAAAAGAGTTGCAATAACGCACATCTCAGTATGCACATCCCATAAAGTTGAACAAATAAAAAACTAGATGGATCTTCGACTGCGCGCAGTCGAAATGATGCCTCCGTCATAGAGCAATTTTACAAACCAAAACAGAAGAAATTATTCAAGTTCAATTGTAATCCATTAACAGGTTCTTAGAATATCGTGATTACAAGCAATTTCTCATATACATATATGACCCTTTGATCTTTGACCACATGACCCTAACATCTACTCAGTTCATTGGCTCTGCAAGATGTCCTGGGTTAAATAGTAATCCATCTGTCAGTTCTAATGAGAATGGTTCACAAGCTATTTTTGCATACATGAGCCCATGACCTTTGACCTTTGACCTCATGACCCAAGAATCTACTCAGTTCATTGGCTCTGCAAGATACATACATGATCTAAGTTTGGGAGGAATCCATCAATCTGTTCTAATGATAATGCGATCACAAGCTATTTTTGCATGCATAATGAGCTGCATGACCTTTGACCTTGACCTCATGACCCCAAAATTTAATCAGTTCATCGGCTCTGCAAGAAACATACATGACCTAAGTTTGGCAGGAATCCATCAATCGGTTCTTGAGATAACGCGATCACGAGCTGTTTCAGCATACATAATGAGCCCTTTGACCTCGTGACCCCCAAATCTAATCAGTTCATCGTCTCTGCAAGATACATACATGACCAAAGTTTGGCAGGAATCCATCGATCGGTTCTTTAGATAACGCGATCACGAGCTGTTTTTGCATACATAATGAGCCCTTTGACCTTTGACCTCGTGACCCCAAAATCTAATCAGTTCATCGGCTCTGCAAGATACATACATGACCAAAGTTTGGCAGGAATCCATCAATTGGTTCTTCAGATAACGCGATCACAAGAACGGGACGTACGTACGGACGGACGGACAACCCGAAAACATAATGCCTCCGGCTACTTCGTAACGGAGGCATAAAAAATTATCAGACCAGCAACATGAATAATATAATGTAATGCATAAATTGCAGTGTTTATTACACATGTACAATGTCTATCAGCTCAGTTAATTCACTATCTTTCAATAACTTTCTACAATGCAAATACATTTATTCACAGTTGAATTATAAATACACAAGAGTTTCAATTTGGAAGTAATTGCAGTTTAATGTCATATAATTTAATCACTCCCTTCCTGCAACCCCCCCCCCCCCCAAAAAAAAAAGGAGAGAGAGAGAGAGAGAGCAGAATCACATTTTGTATACCAGGCTTCTCCTCAGAAATCTGTTTGCCCTTGATCTTGCAGCATCCCTAGGGTGGTTTAGGAGAACTTTAGCAATTTTGCAGGCTGAAAGCATTCACTGATATATTAATATCCTTGTAAGTAGGCCTACATGTACCACAGCAGGGGAGAATCATCTTCCTCTTCTCCCCCATGAAGTCCCCTTCACTCAGCACAGGGCTGGACAATAACAGGTGCCCAAGACACATGTGAGTCCAAAATCCAAGCCCGGCCCCCAACATTTTAAAATGTTCACATGAGGCTCATGCATCTAATACAACCCATTAAAAAAGTTCAATCTTGGTCCCCTTTCCAAAAAAGTTAGTGAGCAGAGTGAATTATGAGCTTATGAAAATCCTATGTATACAGATAAGCATGTATGCATTGCAGTAAAGTGCGATGAAATTATGAGTACAATGGAATACCTCTACAAAAAATATCAAGCCAATATCTGATTTATTGACATGTGTGTGATAGAGAGAAAGAGAGAGAGAGGGTGGGGGAGCGTCAGAGAGGAGAGAGATAGGTAGAGAGAGAGAAATGCCTACAATAGTACATCCCTCTCAAAAATGCTATTTGAATCAGAAAAAAACATGGATGTCTGAAAATATTTCACAATATAGAATGTGAGATTGTCTCTGAAATGAGGCTACTCCATTATAACTGACATAATCTAAACTAGACTACAGTCATGCACATGCATGTACCTGTCCTAATGATTCTCCTTATCAACTTGTTAATGTAACCCCTAACTTTGTCTGTTACATGAACATGTACACGACACGTAACAGACAAAGTTGGTATTTTGGTGATTCCACTAGAATTGATTTGAATTATCTAAATAGAAAATGCGAACAATTTTCATACTTCAGAAATAAATAATACACTATACACATTTTGTACACACCATTTTAGTTCACAATCAAAACAAAATAGTATAAAACACAAATATTCTGGAGAAGTTGGAATACAAATGAACCATTTGTGAGTTCAAACAAAGCTATCTGATTAAAATTCATATGCAGTAAACAATAATGGATCACATCATTCATGCAGTCCAATATACAACAATTACAATACAATAATTTCTTAACACAGATTTGTAAAACAATTATATTAACTCTTTATCAGCTTTGCTTGATCAATGGAGCACACATTGAACTGCCACAATAGACATTTGTCACACATGTAGTGCAAACGTAGGACATATTCCAAACAATGTGGTAGTCGAGGGTTTTAAACTTTTAATCCATGACGAATATCGAATAAAGAGTTCATCAAAAGTTTCTGACTCCTACGGGCGATTCTGACACAAAATACAAGCAACTATACATGTAAATGTGACCACCACAAAACCACCAAAAGGGCGTGATTTCAAATTAAAGCTCAATAAAGGTGCATTTGGTTAGGATAGTCAATTTTGCATTTTTAGCAAAGATTAGATTTTCCTCTGTATGAGTTCAAAATGTTGAAGGACCAAGTGATCTATAAGCAGTACATGCATTTTGACAGTATTTTGTTGACCTACATGTATGCTTGTCTGATCCTAAGTGTGTTGAAGTAGTTTAATTTTCCATATGACTCTGGCTACCTTGAATAGACCACAAACTCTAAACACCTTTTCTCTAAACTTTAAAGTAACTTTCTGCTGGACAGTCTCTTCCCCGTTTCAATGAGTTAGTAACATCCAATTCTGATTACCGGTAGTCATATATCATTTTAAAGCCGAGAATCACCTCTTTTGAGAGAGAGACTAAAACTATAAAAAAAAAAATCATATCTGGCGACTTTTTGGTAGAATTGTGGTGCTTGGTCACAAATGTAACTTGGTACAAAGTATGTAAACTTATCTTATAACAGTTTTGAGTATTTCCCGAAGGGTCGCATGCAATTGTCTTCTAAATTACATCAAGAGCATATCACATCTCAAGTTAATTTGTTTTAAAAATGTTTTTTTAGTTAGAGTAACTACTTATATTAATATATTCATTGAAAACAGCAATGCCTCATCAAATTTAATCTGCACTTAGGAAGTCACATACCGTCATCCAATAAAAAATGAAATATTATCAGGCAATACCATACTGGAAAAAAGGGGAACATTTTCAATGTTCTAGCTTAATGACTATAAAATAACATGCTTGTTGAATTATTGTTTGTGACCATTACATAGTGAAAACAGAAAGAGATTTGAGTCAATGGTCATATCAATTCAATTGATTTT
The DNA here is from genome assembly GCA_035222895.1 of Strongylocentrotus droebachiensis. NCBI lineage: Eukaryota > Metazoa > Echinodermata > Echinoidea > Camarodonta > Strongylocentrotidae > Strongylocentrotus > Strongylocentrotus droebachiensis. Next base: position 222,530 of record JAVYIG010001674.1, on the reverse strand, counting down.
TATTTTATTTCAGGACGGGATAAAGGGATAACAGACTTATGTCATGCAGGAAACATGCAAAATTAGTCTATGTTTCCATTAATTACACCCCAAAATTATAAATCACTCTAAACATAATAAAGAGAATATTTAATGACTAAACCAGATATCTTTATTGCTTAGGTGTAAAAGTAGTAGGCTTGTGCCTATCAACATTTTCTTTTTTCTGTGATCATATAATATAGAAATTAAGCATGGCAAGGATGACTACTTGTACAAGTATTTATACAGTTAAATAAATGTACATTGCTGGATAACTTGTATAAATGAAGGAAACAAAAATTGGTCCAATGCTGTTCAAAAGAGTGCATCTGAATGAGTTTTCTTTCTTACCATTACCGTAAGTATTTCCCCTACAAAGCAAGAGGAGGAAGAAGGCATTGAGTTAATTTAGAGAGCATAACGTGATCGGTTGAATGAGAAGGCTTGCTTGATACCGCGGCTAGATCCCCCAGCGATGAAGAAGGCAAAGAGAGTCATGACGGCTAGATTAACATAAGCAACGGGTAGCGTGACGCTGTACAGCTGAGCCTTGTTCAACAGAGTCTGTCATCAGATAGAACAAAAGATAATAAACATGTTTCTTGGTGAATGTATCGCTTAGAACCGGCATGTGCAGCCTACATACATTTTGTTTTGAGGAGAAAGGTAGATATTAAACCAAAATTAGTTGAGAGAATTGTCATTGACTTGAATACTTGGGCGCCTTTTTCATGGTAGCTCGGCTAGAGCTGGGGTAATGATATGATTACAGTGCCCTCAAGGAGAACAATATTAATTCTTATAAGGCTACCTGGGGTAAACAAGACTGAATAATGAAATCAAGGTTCTTGTCATACAGGTAGCTAGGTAGTGATATGACTAAAAGATTAACTATACACAGGGCTCTACACTAACAGGTTCCCTAGACACATGAGTCCCCAAGTTCTGAGTGTGGACCCCCCAAAATGTTGCATCTCATGAATAAAGACTGTAAGTAAAAAGTTAAATACGGCCACCCTTCAAAAAAAGTTAGTGTGGAGCCCTGACATATTAAGTGTAATGTAAGTGATCTTCACCACCTGACAAACATTAAAAAACTCCTTAAATTACAAGAAGTTTATTATTGTTTCTAGGCCTGAGTCATGTCGGGATTTTCATAAACCGGGTCCCGACGGCCTTGCACCGATCGGGACCCGGTGTCCCGAAATCAGCTCGCAGGATTTGTCACTTGCCTCTATAAAAAGCGCATATCATCAGTATGTCCCTTAAAAGTGACCTTTTTTATCAGTCAAATAAATCAACACATGCATACCTCGGCACAGATCGGTATATTCTTCCATTTGACATTATTTTAATCCATGATTGGCGATGTTTAGTGCCATTATCGTGCCTCTAAAATTAAAAAAACTGGAGCAAAAATAGAAAGACAACGATCGAGCCGCCATTTTTATTCATGCAGGTTGAATAAATCGGGTCAAAAAACATTAATGTTTGAATAATAAAACGGCTTTCTAAAAAGTACTCCTTTACAACATACCGATCGAATAATTTTTAAAAACAAAATAGATATTTTTTCTTTGATTTTGAACACCGCATGCTTCTTTCAAAAGCTGAAAATTACTTGGTAATCACAAGAAGTTTCGATACGGATAGCTGTTGCAAGGCAAGTTCCGACTAGTCTCGGAAAAATGCGCAGTGCTCCTTGTTAGCTGTAATGCGTGCCAGAACGAACCCAAACAAAGACGTGATCGTAACGAGAAAAAAATCATTAAAAACTACGAGAGCACAATTGGAAAGACAACTACTGCTCAAAATTACGATAATCAGATAAATAACTTGGACAAAGAATTCAATAATCGCCCAAGAAATGCCAAAGAAATTGTGATAATCGAGGAGTAACTGGGTACATTTTTATCGCAAGGGGCTTGCTGCAAATATTCGAATCCTTTGTTATACTGCTTTTTACCGTAGAGGGCGTTATTTGGTTTCTAGCCTCGTGTTAGAACACGAGGCTAGAAACCAAATAACGTGTAATTCGGACATATCAGCAGGCCCATTCCGATAATGATTGTACCTATAGTAACTCCTTAAATATCACTATTTCTGTGGCTTTTCTTGGACAACTATTGTATTATTCCTCCAAGTTATGTATCTGCTTACGATAATTTTGAGTAGTTGTCTTTCCAATTGTGCTCTCGTAGTTTTTAATGATTTTTTCTCGTTACGATCACGTCTTTGTTTGTGTTCGTTCTGGCACGGATTACAGCTAACTACGAGGAGCACTGCGCATTTTTCCGAGACTAGTCTGAACTTGCCTTGCAACAGCTATCCGTATCGAACTTCTTGTGATTACCAAGTAATTTTCAGCTTTTAAAAGAAGCATGCGGTGTTCAAAATCAAAGAAATAATATCCATTTTGTCTTTTAAGAATTATTCGATCGGTATGTTGTAAAGAAGTACTTTTTAGAAAGCCGTTTTATTATTCAAACATTAATTTTTTTTTCAACCTGATTTATTAATCCTGGCGAGAGACCCGGCCAGTACAGTAGCTAGCTAGCAGCTGGCAACAACAACCCCATGGGGCGAACTGCTTTGCAACCCATACTTATATCAGCAGTTCGGATTGATTCAGGATGAGCTAGAATATGATTGGTAACAATTAAATACTTAAGTTTCAAGGTGAAATGATTTTAGTGGTGTGCAAAACTGCAATTTCTTACATATTTCATTATTTTTTTCGGAGCGTCGCACAGTGGGCCAGAATCGCCTCAAAGTGTGCCAAAATTCAAAATTGGCGAATGTGAATTTTTATATTTTTTTCATTCGTTTTGGGAAGAAAACATTCTAAAGAATATTTTTCCACCCATATTTTAATATTTAGCGAGTTTTAAAAGTGTTATATACCCCTGCGAACATGGGAAAATCTATATGTTGCTTCAAAAATGATAAAAAAGGTAACTTTACACTAGGTGTTGAGAATGTATGAAGGGAAAAGCAATCAACTTGATACTGCGTGCACTTCTTGCCTATTGGTAACCCAATAAGAAAATACAATGACCAAATTTATGGAAGCTTCATTTTGGGAAAAATGAGCATTTAATTTCACCAAAAAAGGGAAAAAATGCAATTTTTATATAAAGTAGCATATTAATTAGGATTCCGGCCGATTCCCGCAGTGATGTTAATCTCAAAATGTCCGCCCAAACCTAAGCTTTCCATGTATGGTATTTCTTTTTGCCATAATTTGCGACTCTGCATGTGCAGGCGCTTTTTCTCCCCACGTCCATCGATTATTATTAGGCATAATCGGTACAATTTTGTACTGTTTACGCACAGCCGATTCAACGCTCGTCCGCGTAACCATGGCAACGGTTACGTGAGTGTAGAGCGTGTAGCGTAGTGTATATTGCTTTCACACGTTGATGCAATTCGCAATCATATATGATATCATTCTAGGAGAACTTGGATTGAAATAAACGATGGCGGTATTAAGAAGACAGCTTTTTCATGCTGTGCATTCAGCTGGCTTCATTTCAGACATCAAACTGGCATCCAAAACATCCATTGATGCATTATGTGCATATCATAATTTGGGTAACAAGTCAAACATCCCACAAAAAACTTCTCAAGAGTTTGTCAAAGACTATTGGACGCTTTCTGTATCGTATGCGAGAGAAATGAAACAAGTGTGGTCGTCGCCAGGAATATTTCATGAAAGGAAACGAGGACTGGCTTAATCAGACATTGACATTCAATACTGAAGTAGAAACATTTCTTGCACAGCAAAACAGCACAGATACCGGGACAGAAACAGAGCCAACTTCAGACTTGCCAGGCACGTCACAGGGCGCATCCAATGTGGGACGTTCAGCTAAGAATTGGGACACTCTCTCAGATCGTTCTAAAAAAAGAAAAGCACACCACCTTCTAGAAGACAGGGAACCAGAGGAACTTCTATATGCGGCATCTCAAGGCGTGTATAAGAAAAATTCAAGTTTGAAATATGTGTTGAAATTCGCAATGCTAACACCATCAAGACCAGCTAAAATAAGAAAACTGATATCAGAAAAAAAGAAAGAACCATTAAAATTCTCAAGTGAAGAAGCTTTGTCACTTTTAGTTGAAACAGGAATGACAAAACAGGCATACCAAACAACCAGACTTGCTGCAAAAGGTAAAAATGCTGATATTTATCCACCGTATAACGAGATTAGGGAAGCTAAGGAAAAATGTTATCCCAATGACATCTCAGTCACGGAAGACTCTGGGAAAGTACCCCTACAAAGCCTCTTAGACCACACTGCACTTCGGATAATTCAGGAGCAGAAGGACACTATCACGCAAGTCATTGAAAATTTAGAAGAAGATGAACAGTTCAATTGTGAATTGGTGTGCAAATGGGGCTTTGACGACTCATCAGGCCACAGTGAATACAAACAGAAGTCTACTGCAGGTACGTGTTTTCTCCTTTCCACCCTACAGAGCTAAATGCGTTTATTCTTTTTTATCAGAGAGACCAACATCAGCATTAAAGCTGATTCATGAAACAAATAAAAAAAGGACATATCTTAAGTAAAATAAAAACACATGGTTTTAATGCTCCAACAATTAAACAAGCTTAGGTTTCCATTAATATTTATTTCCTGATAATTATATATATTTCTTATGAGCAATGATATTTTATGTTTTGATAAAATAAATAATCAAAGCCTCCAAATGTTGGGATAATATACGGTAGATACATTTGGACGTACATGATGTATGAGTATAACATTTTAAGTTTCATTCTGATGAAATTTTAAGGTAATTTTGAATTCATGTTTGCTGTACACGATTATGCATTTCTGACATAATAATTTTATTTTTCTACTGCAGGTAGTTTGGATGACAGCAGCATATTCTGCACTACTCTAGTTCCGCTGCAATTGAAGGTAAAAGACAGTATTTTGTGGCAAAATCCGGTTCCTTCTTCGTCAAGATTTTGCCGACCCATTCATCTTCAATTCAAGAAAGAAACAACTGAACTCTCTCAGGAAGAGTATAGATCTGTTCAAGATGAAATCAAGAAATTGCAACCTATGAATGTATCTTTGGACATTGATTATGAGCTGGCAGCATATCTAAATAGGAACGACAACATACAGATTAACTATGAATTGCACTTCACCATGGTAGATCAGAAAGTCGTGAATGCTCTGACAGAAAGCAAGTCATCTATGCGATGCTATGTCTGTGGGGCTACTCCCAAACAGTTCAATGACATAGAGAAACTTCCCTCCGCGTCAAATGAGGAAGCTTATAGCTATGGACTCTCACCTCTACATAAATGGATCAGATGTTTTGAGATGTGTATTCACATTGCTTACAGAATTACGATTAAAAAGTGGCGTGTTTCAACTGAAAATGACAAAGCTGTCGTCGCTGCTCAGAAGAAGAAAATACACGATCGCTTCAAAGAGGAAATGGGTCTTAAAGTAGATGAACCGAAACAAGGATCGGGAAATACAAACGATGGGAACACTGCACGCAGAGCATTCCAAGAGGAGGACACCTTTGCTGACATTTGCGGGTTAGATTTGAACTTAGTACATAGGATTCACATGATCTTAGTAGCAATTTCTTGCAAATCCTCTCTAAATCCAGTACGATTTGGAGACTATTGTCGCAGAACAGCAGAAATCTATGTACAACTCTACCCATGGTATAAAATGCCTGTGAGTGTGCATGTACTGCTGCTTCACGGCTCTACCATTCTTGCTTGTTCAGTTCTACCGATCGGGATGATGAGCGAAGAAGCTCAAGAAGCCAGAAACAAGGACAACAAGGTATACAGAAGGAAATTTGCAAGAAAGACATCAAGAGTAGACAACATGAGTGACCTGTTCCACCGTCTTATGGTTACAGGCGATGTTGCCATCAGTCTTTTATCACTTAAAACTCCACAGCCAAGAACCCTGCCACGTGAAGTCCAAGAGATGCTGAAAGACTTTCGGGTCATTCAAGACAATGATTCTCCAGACAGTGACTCGTAATGAGAAGCAAAAGGACCCATACATAGAGATATGGCAAAAACGTTATAAAACGTTCAAGGGTATTTCATATTTTTAAATCATAATCATTTATTTGATTATATTCCAAATCCCTTTGAACATCTTCTGAAATCAACCGATGTCTCATTCTTTAAATTCAGATGGAAAGGGAAACTGGATACAATAAACAGAAAACAAGTAGTTTGTAAATACGAAAATAGTGGACTAAAAATAGTTGATGCCGGACAATTTTATAGAGAGAAATTTAAAAATGCTCCAATTGTGCGTCTTATGTCCAGAAACCCCTGAAAAGTTTCCCTAGTCAGTGTCATATGAATCTGTTTATGTGTTACAATGCATGTTGGCCTTTTCCAATCAGAAAACTGTATTTTAATGACGTGAGAGAAATTTGAAAATGCTCCAATAGTGTTTCTTAGGTCCAGAAACCCCTGAAAAGTTTCCCTAGTCAGTGTCATATGAATCTGTTTATGTGTTACAATGCATGTTGGCCTTTTCCAATCAGAAAACTGTATTTTAATGACGTCAGAGAAATTTGAAAATGCTCCAATTGTGTTTCTTAGGTCCAGAAACCCCTTATAAGTTCCACTAATCAGTGTAATATGAATTTGTCTATGCGTTACAATGAATATTTGCCTTGTCCAATCAGAAAACAGTATTTTAATGACGTCAGAGAAATTTGAAAATGCTCCAATTGTGTTTCTTAGGTCCAGAAACCCCTTAGAAGTTCCACCAATCAGTGTAATATGAATCTGTCTATGTGTTACAATGCATATTTGCCTTGTCCAATCAGAAAACAGTATTTTGATGACGTCACACGGATTTGAAAATACTCGCATCGAATTCTATGGGTCCGAAAACCCCTTAGATACTTTAACCAGGAACTTCATTAACCTTCTTCAATGAGAAATTGATTTTGGCACACTTTGAGGCGGTTCTGGCCCACTGTGCGTCGGTTCTCAAAAAACGAAACCGGGACCCGACGGCAACGGTCGGGTCCCGGTGTGATCGACCGTACCGACTCAAGCCTAATTGTTTCTCTGGTGTTTTTTGTCAGCTCCTTGAAACTGGCGACAAATGGATCATTTTCGTAATGTAATCAAGTTTAATGCATGAATCTTTGTTAAAGTTCCTAGTTACAAATTATTTCATTCACCTGTTATAAATAATTGTATTTCAATAGTCAGAATGTAAATTTCATATGTTAATTGTTGGTAGGTAGGACAAACAATATGGCTTGTCCTACCTAACAACAGATATCTTTTTTCAAGCTTCAGATATTTCAAAAGAACCTTACCAGCTCTGATACAAGGAAGTGTGATGCCACTACAATAAGCACTGCCCAATAACGCCTCGTCTCAAAACCCCAGTAAAAGATAACATTCCACATGATGTGAAGCAAGATGAAACATGATGTTAAGAAGGCTGTAGGAAATAGGAAGAAAAAAAAAACTTCTTACTTTCCATCTAAAAAGTTGTCAATGGTGAATAGAGCATAAATTGCTGGAGAGCATCACATTGTTTTAATTCAATTTAAAAACTAAATATATATAATCACTTATTTATTCATGCATTATCTATTGATTTAATTATTTGTTTATATTCATAATTCTATATATTTCATATTTTTTTAATGTAAAAAAAAAAAAAAAAAAAAATCATTATTTTTTTGGGGGGGGGGAGCTAGGTGGTGCTTTAAATACAAGGTCATAAAGATGAATATTCAAGAGAGTTCAATTTATTACTCACACTCTAAACTTAAACATTAAAGAGACATGTTATTTGTTCAATCTCAGAGCTTAGGTGAGGAAAAATAAAAGCCATACTCTTACTAAACCTTCAGATTTGGGCAACAGAGAGACAATATATCTGCACACGTGAATGTGCCATGAAGATATAAAACTATCATGTATCAAAGGCGTTAAATCACCTTCAAACTAAACATGTCATCATCATATTTTCTATTTATCACTAAAAACATTACATCCATGTAAATTTACTTTGAAAGGTAGCTTTGCATATTTGTTATTCATTAATGACATTTAATTTCAATACAATTTCATAATGCAACATCATCACAAAAAATGTAATACCTGTTGACTGCCTAAATAAATATAATTAACTGTTTGAAGGTAAGTATACCTGATGTAATGAGGAAATCATGGGGATCACCATGGATACCAACGGTTCCTGGTCCCTTGGAGTCTGCTAACACGTTGATGAAGGAAAAGATTCCACTCATTGTACCAAAACCAAGACCAGCAACTGTAATACACACAAATATTTGTAAAAGTTATCACTCTTTAATAACACATCGGACTAATGTTTTTGTATTCTCATCTATATCATGTATCATGCTTGATGGACCTAAGCCCTTTTTAAGAAGCCACCATTTTTATCAATAAACATATATTTGATAAAACCCAGTATTTTAAGATTGTGCTAAAAACTTACTCAAACCATATTTTAAAACCTTTAGCCTTCCATCAATAAAGATCCAAAAAAGACAAAACAAACTATTTTTCTTTTAGGTTAATAAAAAAAGTGTACTATAAAATTTAGTTTCATTTTCAATTACCCAACACACACAATCGAAACAGTCATTTTTTTTCCTTTCTTCTAAACTCAGGATTAACGATGGAAAACAATAATTTTCAACACTCTTTTCATGTCTACCCTTTATTTCATTGTTTTAAAGATATTTCAAAACAAAAGTGCCAGTAAAAAGTCTTTCATACCATAAGCATATCCATGTCTGGTTTTGTCTGATGTGCTATCTCCGTTGCTATTCTGAGCTTGTTGTTGTGCTTGTTCTGGTGTGGTCTGGTTGAACTGCTGTAATCCATCTTCAGCTTTTCTGCAACATCCAGGAACAAAGAAAACAATAAAGTATTTCATCTCTTCTAATGCTGTTAGGAAACTTTTTTTTCTTCAAATAAAGCCTTCAATTTTGTACCTTGGTATTCTAAACCGTCATTCAGCAATATTGTAATTTCATAAAATCTATGTAGGCCGTCTTGTGTTTTATTTCACTGAAAATACATGTATCAATTTCATTACAAATTTATGGCATTAGTAGATTTTTAAGAAGCAATGCATAACTAGACACAAATATAACAGTAAAACCCCAAAAATACTTACCTCACAATCTAGTTCAGAAACTAATGCAATAGGCAATTTTTGTAATCCAACCAAATTTACGCGTTTGCCTTTGTGAAGCACTTGATACCAATTATTTCATTCACCTGCTACAAATAAATGTATCTCAATACCTACCGTAGTCAGAATTCAAATTGCATACATTATTTGTTGCTAGGTAGGACAAACATTATGGCTTGACTTTCATAACAACTCAATATGCAATTTGCATTCTGACTATTGAAATACAATCATTTGTAACAGGTCAATGAAATAATTGTTATTTGATTACATTATGAAAACGGCCTATTGTAAACCGTGTCCTCGCTGAACTCACCTCAGAATTTTGTAGTAAATGAAGCGGAATAATTCTTGGAATAAGATGGAGAACGTCAATCCAAATGAAATCTGTCCTTTAAGAGGCCAGACAGCAAACCATAACACAGAGGACGTCAGCAGAGAACAAAGCCAGAAGAACATTCTGTGTCAAGGAGAAACATTTATTTTACATCATATTAGTACTGATACAATTTGCTTAATTTAAAGCCCCACTGTCCTACTTGTAGCTACTTGCTCCCTCTATATAGAAAACAATGCCTAATCAGTGACCATTTGTCCCCCATGATCCTCTTTTTCTTAATTTTTGTTAATTGAGAGCTGAGTTGATGAGATAGCCACCTGTTATTGACCATGCTGTGTCGTCTAATCCCTTCCGGCCAAACTAGTACAGCCGGCCTTTAAAGACATTTTTGGCTTGCACCCAGTAAATAAAGAGTCAGAAAAAAAATCCACATTGTTTTCAATTACAAGATCTAGCACACAATCTTTATCTACTAGGTGCAAGCCAAAAATGTCTTTATAACAATTTAAACTTCTCCCACCCAAGAAACCAAGTTTTTGGTTAACAAAATTATTAAAATCATGAACAGCAATGCCACACTTGTAGTCTTTTCATCCTCTGGATTTCACAGTTTTAACCGATTAAAGAACAAAAGCACTATGACAGGAATTTCAACTTACCCAGCCATCATGACAATAATTCTCAGAGGTTCTCTAGAAATGGTGAAGAGAAAGAGAGAGAATGCTGGTCCATATGCTATGAACATAGATCCAAATAGCTGCAACAGCGTCATGACTAAAAGAAAGCAGAAAACACAAGATGAATGCAACTGCATCTCTAATATATTTCTGCCTATATACATGTATGTTTGATGATCCTGTAATCTTTGTCATCTGACCTCACAAACCCAAACTCTTTTCATATGATTATGTAATGTTTAAATGTACTTCAGCCCAGTTTGGTTTACAATGGTTCAATACTTCTATTCCATTTTTGTTAAAGTATTACAATAACTTCATAAACTGGGATTTTTAGCACTTGTATGACCTCTTAACTCTTAAGATGCCACCCATACAATGCACCAGTGCCACAGTGCTAATCCCTATTGTGCCTAGCACAAAACCCCCGAGTGCCAAGTTAATTTTAGGGTTGGCTCAAGGGCGTGTTTTTTAAACCTTTACTATGTTTGATCCACTATAACTTCTCATTCGTATGTTGTATAAAGAAACACTGTACATGAAAGTTGTAGGAAATTTCACCCTCTTTCCATTGATACCAATATCATTTTATGAATTTGTAATTTTGATGATGTAAATAAGCTCTATCAGTGAGATGTCAAACCAATCCGTCGTCTCATATGGTTTCTGTATGTAGTAAATATGTTCAGTGCACACAACAATGTACCCTCCTGTTGCATGTACACCATTTGTAAGGTTTATTTCTATATTATGCCTCGTGTATGTGCTACACATATAATAGCAAGATAGAATGAGAGAACTCTGAAGATATGAAAAGAAATAAAAGTATACAAGAATGGAATTTTCTCTTGTTTATTTATTTATTTTGTGTGTATGTGAATCAATATTTTTTTCATTTCCTCTCAAAATTCCTATTTTGCTTTCTGTGTATCTTATCTTTCATTCATCTTTCTCTTGTAATTCTTTAGTATTTCTTTTATTCAACTTAGGTTCTCATAATTCTATTCACGCTTTCATCCTCTCTCATCTACATATTTATTTCCTCCTTCCTCTTACTCTCTGAATGTCTACGGTATTCTACTCTTTCACATTTCTCTTGCCCATGACTCCCTTTCCCTGAACACCACTTCACTTTTTCTCAGCTCCTCAACATACCCTCAAATGCAAACTTATCAAACAAATGACAGTAATAGACACCATATTTGTATCATATTGAACTTTGTTTTGTATTTGAAATAATAGCAGGTAGTGTTCTCATAAAACAAAGCAAACATATATATATAGAACTGTCACCCAGACCTGTGTACATCCAGGCATTAGGGTTACCATGCAGTAGCAAACTTGACACTAAAAAAAAAATACAATTATCAACTGTCGGTTCATGACAGTGTGGCAAGTGTCCGTCAGCATAATGTATTTCAAAGCTTCAATGAATAACATGAACAAAATTGGCTAAAACAAACATACAAATTGTGAACTTATGGGCAACATGCATGTACTCTTATAACAAAATCCCAAATTCTCTTTGAAATAACACAACAAGATGGGTTGTTATTCAAATTCAGCTACCAGTAATCAGAGAAGTCATTACTCGAAGTAGTATGAATCAATCCTCATCTGCATGTGATTGTATTTACATGTACAGTAATGAATGTTTGTGCTTATCTAATTATTGCATAGTAGTAAACAAGATAAAACTTGAATATCGGTAAATAAATACAAATTGTATTGAACTGATGAACAAGACGATTGCATTCTGGCAAGAAGTTAGTTTCAATAATAAATATATACACCTAAAGAAGAACCTATACATAAACAAATAAGATACAGCAATAATTTTCTCTGTTTTACCATGGATGTATCTCCAATTTCTACAGCTATCAAGGGCTATTACTGCTAGATGCAACAGCCAATAATTGCACGTTCTAAATTTATAAACACTGCACCATGCTCTTCCTACTATTATTATTATTATTATTATTATTATTGTCCAAAGTGAATACCAAAGTGAATACATCATACAGAAAATAAACTGTTACAAATTTAGATCACCCTGAGTTGAACATATGAATTGAATTGCACAAAACATAATAATGCACTAAGAATGCTAAAATTCAGTATATGACTGGAAAAAAAATTAAATAACACATTACTGCTACACTGTAGATGCAACAGCCAATAATTGTACATTCAAAATTTATAAATACTGCACCCTCCTCTTCCTACTATTATTATTATTATTATTATTATTATTATTATTGTCCGAAGTGAATACCAAAGTGAATTCATCATACAGAAAATAAACTGTTACAAATTTAGATCACCCTGAGTTGAATGTATGAATTGCACAAAACATAATAATGCACTAAGAATCCTAATATTCAGTATATATCTAGAACAAAAATTAAATAACACATTCTTTAGTGACCTTACATACAGTGTAAATAAAATAACTATAAACTTCACATAAGAGTGCTCACATGTCCTGACAATATAAGTGGTAAAAATAGTTTCACTTATAAACAAATAATAAATGAGATGCATCGTATCATTGTCAAGTTCATGAACAGTTTCAAGAGTTCTATGGCTTCTTGTGATATTTCTTGAAGCATGGGATACACATTGGCAGCTTGCAAGTCTCACAATGGAACGACGTCGTAACTCGCTTCTTGCTGTTCTTACATACCACACATGTTGGGCGGTACTTCGGATCTTCCAACTTGGCAACCCAGTGCTCTCCTTGGTACCAAAGCTCCTGATTGTCCCTATTCACTTCGCGAAGTACCTTGGGCCTCCCGCTTGCATTGGGTTTGACATACTTGCTCATAAGGCCGTTGATAACTTCCATCCGAAAATTCCTTGTGCTGGTCTTCTTGTCATTCGTAGCAATCCGATATGAGATATAAGCGTTGACAAGGGCTACCTCCATGATGAAGTGGTACACCACCATGTACCACTTGAGGTGCTTGTGTGGGTACCTGTACCTATAATAGGACATCCGTTGATCCAGTAGGTCCACGCCTCCCATCGACTGGTTGTACCCCTCCACTGCTTTGGGCTTCTTTACTCGTCTTTACTCGTCGTGTACCTGTTGCTGACCGTTTGTCACGGATGGTCTTGTCCACGGTGCCAGAGCCATGAACGGTCGACAAAACGCTAACCCTCTTGGTGTCATGCCAGTTGACACCCAACATGTCTCCCTTTCGGAAAAACGCTGGGTCTTCTCCTTTCCGAGCTCGAAGGGATGCCTCTCTCATGGTCGGCGGAACTCCTTTCCTGTTCAACCTTAGGGTACCGCAAGCCCCCAGCTTCTGTTCATGGAGATACTCGTAGAGGTCCGGCGACGTGTAGAAGGAGTCTGTGTAAACAGTTCGGCCAGAACCATTGAAGACATGAGACAGATTCTTGACGACACGAGTAGTCAATCCATCTCCATCTCGTGGTTGCTGCTCATTCTTGCCAGTGTACACTGACCAGTCCAAGCAAAACCCAGTGCAGGAATCTGTGATCACCCAGAATTTGATCCCCCACTTCGTCGGTTTCAGAGGGAGGTACTGTTTGAAGCTTACTCTCCCCTTGAAGGGTACAAGGCTCTCATCGACAGACAGATCGCGGCCAGGAGAAAAGGATGCTTGGTATGTAGGGCGAGCACGGTCAGTCACGGGCTGAATCTTGAAGAGAGGATTGTATCCTTCCTCCATGGTGATAAAATTAGCCTCATGATTATGACAGTATATGACAGTAAAAAATATATTTGACCTACCTATTTCGACTCATGACACTCCCAAATCCTGGGGTTCCAAGTAGCCAATTCCCTTCCCAATACATGGGCAGAGCTGGTTTGGAGACAAGGCCCATAGCAATCTGGAGGGCAGTGAAGGCTTTCAACTCGTCTGAATTAGTCTCCCGCCACTTATTGAATCGAGAATGCTGCTGGAGTACACCAATCCTCTGACGATATTGTCGAGCATACAGATTGGTTTGAGTTGCAAAGGTTTCAAATAAGTCCTCAGGAAAAAAACGATAGAAAAAGTCAACTGGCTTTGTACCATCCGCATCAAACAAAAGTTTTGGCTGGTCATCATACTCATCAAGCCAGTCCGGATTCCACTCTTCTTCACCAAGACTTATCCAGGGTTGGTCATGTTGATGATTCTCAGGAGGAGCCTCTACGTTGACCTCATCTTCGACTTCACTATCTGAATCGTGCATGACACTCACATCGCTTCCTTCTCCAGCTTCACTACTCTGATTGTCATGTGTGGGACCGAAGTCACTTTCACTGTCTGTATCACTATCACTCTCGCTCGGTGAATCAGAGTCTGAATCTGCCCGCAGAGCTCCGGACTGCTCCAAAACCATTTCCCGCACAAAATCTGGATCTAAGTAACGTACTTTCTTACGGGGAGGAGCCATGATCAAAACTGACAAATTCGATGATAAACTATCGCAATTTTCTCAGAAAAATCAAATGTAACGGTATGATGTGGCACGCAAAATCGAAACAACAATAAACGCTAAACACAAATCCAAAAGCTTTCGTGCGTGCACGTAATGCGCATCGCACAATAGGCATAAACAATTAGTGTTTGTACTTATGCACGTAAATGTGTCCGTGGCACGCGAGCGTATGAGTGATTATGTGTACATGGCATGCGTGCGGAGAACCGATTATGTGTGCGTGGCATGTCAGCGCATACACGGAACGGTGTTTTCGGCACGTTATGAGTTAATGAAATGGTTAACTGGTTAAATTCTTGACCAATTTCAAAGTGTTCTGCAAAAGTAGAAAAAAGAGTCCTGCAGTAATCTCTTAAGTGAAGGTAATTTGCAAGGTTTGTCATGTGCGGCACAGTGCGGGAATGGTCATGATTAATTACTAATATACTCTACATTCTTTAATTGTACAAACTGTAACTGAACTGTCTTCACACCGACAAACAAAGGGATTATTGGACAGTTTGACTGTCTGACTGTCTTACCGGTACTCTTAGTCTTACTGTCCCTTGGACTTGTGCATGCAAAACTGCAAATGAACAAATGGTTTAGAAAACCACGATATAGTAAAAAAACACCGTAAAATTCAAATTAAGTTGATTTTCTTTTAGAAAAACAAAAGACGGTCAAAGTGCCTAACTCAGGGATGTCAACTTTGGGGAACTGCTTGGAGAAAGATTTGTTTTCTTCAGGGGTAATAGTGGGCACCAAAACTATATATTTTTTTTCATTCAACACCCCCCCCCCCTTCCAGACTGTACACTTGTTCGTCCTAATTAATCGCTATCCATTGAACCAAAGTGGAAACCAACGCGTTTGAAAATTGAAAGTTCGTTTTTATTTCGGTGCGGGAGATATTCATATTACACATTTTGTGCGGGAGATTTTCATTTTATTTTGAACACGTTTGGCGGGAGGTTTTTTCATAAACCGGGAGATTCTACATCGCATTGCGGGAGAGCGGGGCGTGGTGGCGTGAGTCTCCCGCTACGACTATGAGCTGGAGTGAGATTACCTTCAAATGCGGGAGGGTTGACAGCCCTGCTAACTTTTCTCCTTTCCATTCACAATCACATGACACAGACAATGACAAATACAATGACAAATATCGTACATGACTAGGCCCTATAACTTTATTATAGACTATTCAAAGTACAGTGTGTAGCTCATGTACATGTAGACTCTAGATCTAGTCAACATTACCAATCACTGAACTCACAGTCAGTGAGTCACACAGCTCAGATCAGTCGCATACAGCCTCACACACTCACTCTCTCACTGCAAGCAGCACATTCAGGACACAGAATTGGCCTCACACGTCACACTCTAAATTACATAGATCGGCATATTATAGTTATATCCTTTTCAGTATGTATTTAAGGTCATCATTTTGTAAACTTACCGGCGTAATATTACAGTCGATGTGCAACAAATTTGGTCAAAATGTGAGAGAGGAAGTGGATTTCACGATCGCATATAGGCTAGCTCGTCTCATATAGCTGGCTAATTTTTGCGGAAGAGATCACGGCTGATTCTGCTTAGCCAATTTGACGTTTGGTCTGAAAGAAACGATTTGTATCACATTTGTAGGAAAAAAATACTGGTAGATCCTCTGTTTTGTAATTTTTCTTGATTTTGATTTGCTTGTCAAGGAAAAATTTAGAATCCGTTGTGTGTATTCATGATAATATTACTCATTGATACTAAGTTTGGGGAACATTTTTTTGGGGGCTGGAGGGGTGGGGGGGGGGGATGGGTCATTTATATGTTGGAAAATTTCCTTTCAGCTCAGGCGCGGATCTACGGGGGGGGGGTTTAGGGGGTTTAAACCCCCCCCCCTTGGGCGGCCCCAAAAAAAAAAAAAAAAAAAAAAGAAGAAAAAAAGAAAGAAAAAAGAACGCACGCTTGAGAGAAACCCTTTCAAGTGCAAATATTGTGAGAAGATATTCAACTCATCTGGTAACTTAACCAAACACATGATAACTCTGGATATAACTGTGTATTAAACTGTTACTTTATTTAAAAAGACGTTATCATGCACTGCTTATTATGGTCTCCATTGTGTTAATAGATGCCAGGAAAACATCACTTACGGGGTTCAAATAAACACCCCAAAAAAAAATCGGCTCGCCGCTTCGCGGCTCGTGGACGATGCTCCGCATCGTCATTATTTTGGTCAAACCCCCCCTTAGCAAAAAGCTAGATCCGCCCCTGCAGCTATACTTAGGTCGGTCTGGTACTTCACATCCCTCCCCCCTTCCGGAAATAAGGTGTCATGCCACCATTTGTAATTAATGCTCTTTATATGGTTTTAAAGATTTTCTATATAGTTCGCATTACAGGGTAAATGGGTGAGCCTGACAATTGGAAGGCATCGTAAGTCAGACACAAATAAAGAAACACATCTAATATCAATTTGGACATCGATTGATCACTGCAGTGGCGGATCCAGGGGGGGGGGGCCCGGGGGGCCCGGGCCCCCCCCCCCTTGAGAAAAAAATCATGTAAAATCACGTGATTTTTACCTTTTTGGGGGGTTGGGCCCCCCCCCCTGGCGCTCAAAGGGGGGGGGGGGGTGCAAATTGAAATTTTGTTGAGGATAAAAAAAAAAAAATGTGCTCACTACCCCCCCCCCCCCCCCCCCCCCACTGAGCGACTTTTCGGCCGGCGCGATTTTCAAATTTGGGAGCAAAAAAAAAAAAAAGTTGGGCCCCCTCCCCTAAGAAATCCTGGATCCGCGCCTGGATCACTGCCCAAAATTATGAGCATATCAGGCACCATTAATAATATACTATGGCATTTTGGGGCACCTACATGCCAATAAAACACAAGGTTATGATTATGACATTATCAGGAGGGAATATATATGCAGATAAATTTCACAATATCCAAACATTGATGATAATCCCACATTTCCCTTTCGTAATGATAAATTGATTACTTGTATAAGCCTACTTGATGAATTTCGACTAAACGGTTTTGAATATTCTTGTATGTACGAGGAGCGGTCGGGCAAATTCCGAAAGTGGGGGGGGTGGGGGCACCAAGAAAAAGGGCACTTTTTGGAAAAAAGGGTACCTACAAAGGGAAATCTGAAAACGAAAAAATACACTTTTTTGTAGATACTAGTATAAACCCCTACATCTACATTGTGATTATATTGTCAGTGATGATTTCGATATTTGTTTCACTTTATACACCATACAAGATATTGCTTTAATAAGCATCATGATTTGCAGTTGGGTGTGATGATCTAAAAATCTATTTGCGAGTGAGCGAGGAAATTTTAAAGATTTGTGAGGTGGCAGTGCGAAAAATTATAGCTAATATAAAGAGAAAAAACTCAATACTGATGGGGGTAATAAGCTCATTCTCATAACGGAAGACTGAAAGACCTTTGATAAGTAACATAAGCATATAATCTATAGATGCCTACGAGCGAGCTTTGGATGAAACTGCTCTTACTTGCTTGAAATTAGGGGCGCATTTAATGATGAGAGGAAAAGGGGACAATTATCAGAAAAGGAAAGGAGCAGGTGTCAAAGTACAAAGATTGATCATCAGAGGTGAAAATGGGGCACTTCTTACACCCTCAAAAAGAGGCACGCACCAGGGACGGAAAAGAGCATTTACGAAAAGGGGATAGGTCCCTTATTAGAAAGGAAAAGGGGCACGTATTATTGCTAAAAGGGAATATATCAGATGTGAAAAAGAGGCACTTATCGCATTTGAAAAGGGGCAATGACCAGATATGAAAAGGGGCACTTATGTGAATAAAAAAGGGACATTTATAATAAAAAGTGTGCATTAGTTAAAAGCAAATGGACACCGATTAGATTTTAAAGAGGTATTTAATATTTATCATAAGAAAAAGGGGCACTTATTAGATAAAAAAGGAGCACATGTGAAAATATAAGGTGCGCTTATCCGAGTTAAAATGGGGGTCATTATTAAAAAAGGAAGGTGCACTTTTTACAAAGGAAAATGGGCACTGGTCAAAGTGAAAGAGGCCCCTCTCAAATTTGAATAGGGCAATTATCAGAGGTGAAGGGGGCACTTATCAAAAGTGAAAAGAGGCACCTCTCGCACCTTGACTAGAGATTAAAAATGGCACTTATGAGAATGGAAAATGGACACTTATTGCAAAGGAAAATAGGAAATTGTCGAAATAAATGGGGCATTTATCAGAGTTGAAAAGGGGAAGGGGCACTTTTACAAATTAATAGGGTTGTCAAAGTAAAAGGGGCATTATTCCTATGCAAAAAGGGCCACTTCTTACAAAGTTATAGGGGCACTTTTCCCATGTAAAGAGGGGTACTTTTGGAGTGCTTGAGAAAGTGAGGGGGCACTGTGCCCCTGCCCCCGGGAGGGCCGCCTCTGATATATACTGATGTTACATCATAACAATGCAGAACTGTTAAGTCTATTTCAATAAATTGATTTGAATTTTATTTTTTATTCCCTCAAAAAGTGAGGGTCCACAGAGTCTGTGGATCCTCCGGTCTGACCGGAAAATGCGTATTTTTTTCAGTTCTGTTTGACTTTGAGGGACTCTAATTTAGCAATGTTGATAAATTTAGTTTATGAAATCGCTAAGTAACTATTATTAACGTAACGGAAAGGATCCTCTTGAATATACCTTCATTATTTATCTGCGAACTTCAGCACTTTATTACCATATCACATGCACACTGAAAATGGCAGAGGATGGCAATGGAATTGGAAACGCTGGAAAAGTAGAGGTCACAGTGTTGTTTTTTGCAAAAAGTCGAGATCTTACAGGCACTAAAGAAGTCAATCTACAAATTCAATCAGAATTAAACGCCAGCTGCCTTCTCAACATAATAATCGAGAAATTTCCCAGGTGATTTACCAGTTGCTAAGTTTAGTTAGATCTACACTGCATTTTGCTAGTTTCAGCTCGCGCTCGCGCTCAGGGCCTGAGCTGGTCGCGCCGCCCCCCGGCTGCGGGGGCCTGCTCTGTGACGATGCGGAGGGCTGGATAGCTCTTTACCATGATTACTGAATTAGCTTTGCCCAACCCTGGTCTAGGGCCGTATTATCAAAATTATGTTTTCTTTCATGTTGTGAACACTTCTATGCTGTTTCTCATCAAACTCAAACTCAAACTTTGTTGGGGGGGGGGGGGGGGGGGGGGGGATATGTTTTTTTTTTGTGTGTGTGTGTTCTTTTTTATTTTTTTTTATCTTGTCAATCACTCAATCAGTCAATGATTGTTGTTGATTGGACAGTGATTCATGAATTGTTGTACCTCATCATTTTATTATTATTACCATTTCTGTAAAGTCACATGAATTGGAAAAGAAGACCCTCGGGCTCGGCCTCGGGTTACAGTTAATCTGTTTCTTTTTCGGCATCCATGTGACTCTTTTCCAAATGGTCTACTCTTGTTTTGTATTCTGTTAGGCCTATCTGGTATTCAATGATTTTCTTTGTTTTTTTGCAGAATAAATAATGGTAATAATGATAAAGCCTGTTCAGCTCCGCATCTGAATAATGTTAACTTAGCCTTAATTTCTTAAAAGTTAAACTAAGGGAAGTCCACCCTGATGATATTAAGTTGGTTTGAATAATAATACTTTTTTTTAATAGAAGCAGGAAAATGAGAGTTTACAGTAACTCTACAGGTCAGTGAGATTTAGAGCAAATTCCAAATTTAAAATAAGAAAGTTATGAAGTTGCTATCAATCAAACACAAATTAGCAATTCTGTGAAGTATCTTGCAAGCTCCCCACCCAATTGCTCTGTACTGGAAAAAATTCTGAAATTTTCAACTTCCCTCATTATATTATATTTATAGCCTCAAGAAAATTTTCAATAATTCAAACCCCAAAATAAGTATTTGAAATGTGTTTCTAACTTTCTATTACTAGTTTCTATAGACTTACTATACGACCCCTGTATGAAGAAACAAGAAAATATATTCTGTCATCAATAACTAAGATTAAGAATACATAGAATTCAGAAACTTTCATTATCCTAGTCTAAGATAATGAAAGTTTCTGAAATTCTATCTACAGAGGTACTTAGAGCAAATTGGAAAGAAGCTCACACAAGATACGTCACAGTGTTGCCAATTTTAGCAGAAAATTATCACCCACTAACATGGTACAAACGTCCTCACATTAGGCATGATCATGGTAATAAAGATCCAATAGAGTAACATATATTAAAATGTTATGCATACCTTGAAACAGAGGTTGTTCTTGACAACCTGAAATCTTGCTTGAAGAAGTTGAAGCTGCCCAACATAGCAACAAATTATGTATGCAGGCTAGATTCCAATTACTGTCTGTAGGTCATTCATTTATGACAGATTATTATGGAATATCTCGTCACTTGGTCCCAGGAAAGAAGCATCCCAAATATATGTTAGTCATTTTATAATAAACCTGTCTATTAATAATAATAGAATTATATTGAAATTACGTATTTGGTCATCCAACATTGTTCAGGCATTTTTTTGTTTGCTGATTTTTGCCAAATTATTATAGAGTATTTACCTCTGCAATGTAGAGGTTAACTGCAGTTGAAATTCGCACAGTGCATGCTGCATACGGATGATTCCAGAAGTGCGCAACATGTATTTGAGTTGGAATTGTGACATGAGATTGTTGTTGGTATTGGTGTTTTTTTTTTTTTTTGTAATTCTACATACCGGTAGCAGCCCGAGGGCTGAATTGCATGGAGTCTACACAGTGAAATGACAAAATACAAAATGTTTTACAAATCTATAATTTATCATAATCATCCAAGGATATGAAGGAGAGAAACAGTGAGATGGGAAGAGGGAGAGAGAAAGAGAGAGAGAGAGAGAGAGAGAGAGGAAGAGACAAAAAGGAGAGACGAGACAGAAAGTAGAGAAAAAGAAACAATGATATAGTGGCAGAAGTGTGACAGTCAAGAGCCTTAGAGGAATATAAATGACACAATAAGTGAGTGATGATTAACTAATCATCTCATTATTTTTGTGCAGGTTGGCTGCTATTAGAGATTCCATAGTGTTGTGCATCAATCAGGAGTACATATCTGGTGACAGTTCTTACCATCTATCTCCTGGGGATGAGGTTGCTGTCATCCCACCGCTTTCTGGAGGTTAACACATTTACTTCTATAACTCCTTGTAAGTGAAATTTCTCTCTTTTGTATTAACTTCTGTGCCATTACCAAATCTACAATTATCAGTTTAAATCAGTGTGCACTGTGTACAGTAGTCCAATAAGATTACACAATATTGTTCAGTTGGCGCCTGGCAAGTTGAGGAATATTTCCTTGATGCGATAAACGAAACTAAAGCTGTGATAACTTGGTTTGATTTGAAGTAGAAAAATCTGTTTTCAGAATTAGATCAATTCTCATTTAATTTTGTACTTCTCAGTCCAACAGTTTTGCTTCGAAAAAGTAATTAATTTACAAATAACTTAAAGTTGCTCCCCTCCCCATTCAAACGTGATTGCGTAGAGGATGCACTCACATTAATCATGTTGTAGTATGGTATTTAACAAAATCCTTATCAATACTGAGGGTGTTTGGGGTAACAAATCTATGAATGTTCATGTATGAGCACCCATGTTTGCTCAAACATGGCAATACAATGTGCAGGAAATATTACAGAGTTTGAACGAGGAAGAAATATGACTTTGATATCAAACAGTACATGAAAGATTAAAAAGATATTGTTTGATCCATTCACAGAAGCAGGAAGGAGACATTTCAATATGGATGATGTCAAATTGACGAAAGATATTCTAAGTGTCGAGAGAGCTGTCCAGACAGTCACCGATCCTTCATGTGGTGCAATCTCAATGTTCTTGGGTAAGTTTGTAATACCTTTGGACCATCTCAGGCCCCTTATTTTCCTATACTACTTCAAGAAATGGGTTTGTGTGTTACACCAGCTTTCTACCATCAATGTCTGAAGAGAATTTAGAAAGAAAAAACTTCAATCTAAGATATGCTAAGAGCAATCAATAACACCTAGTACCAAAATATGGAATTTGAATTTCAAAGCAAAATAGTGCGCTGGCTAATCTCTCTAATGCAGTCAAGAAAAGGTGAACAAAATACAGATGATTCAAATGTCACAAAAAGAAATTGCCATTGAGCTCAAATAGCCCTTGTTTTTCCATTTCTGTTGCTTCTTGGAGAAGAAGAAAATGAATTAGGTGTATATGTTTTTAGATAATTTAGGTAAAAACAGTTGCCGTTCTTAATCTTCATTTATATTTTTCAATTAAATTAACCAACTTTAGACAAATGAATAATAATGAAGTTGAATGTAATAACAGATATAATGCATTAAATGCCATCAAATGCATTTAGTTTAAAATGGCAAGGACACTGATGTGCACACTGAGACGTGCATTATACTGTTTGACTGCACTTATGTGATGTCATTCATTAATGTAAATGGCAGCCCACTTGCAATCACAAACATGCATTATTTGTTTTATAAAATAAATTGATAGTAACAAGAGGTACAGCACAAGACAATTCAATCAAATGATCGTTCAAGCAGGTGCAACACAAGAAAGCTTTAATTCAAAATAAAAATGATATGATTGTACATAAAAATAGGTACAACACGACGACTTTGTTTCAGTAATGGCATGAATCTATTGTAACGACAGGTACAACACGGGACAACTTTGATGGGAAGAAGGTGGTCCGTCTGGAGTATGAAGCATATGAATCAATGGCTGAGAAACAACTCAATAAGCTCTGTATAGAAATGAGACAGAAATGGGACCTGCACAATATTCTTATTCATCACAGATTAGGGTAAGTTTGACACTTGTTACTTGATAAATGAGTAGAATAACCCATCATTGCAGTAGGTTTGCTTTAAAGAATAAAGAAAGTTTGCTTTTTAAAGAATGCCAGCCATAGCCTGTAAGTGTCTTAAA
Source organism: Strongylocentrotus droebachiensis (assembly GCA_035222895.1). Classification (NCBI taxonomy): domain Eukaryota; kingdom Metazoa; phylum Echinodermata; class Echinoidea; order Camarodonta; family Strongylocentrotidae; genus Strongylocentrotus; species Strongylocentrotus droebachiensis. The sequence goes on along the minus strand of JAVYIG010001674.1, from coordinate 198,862 downwards.
ACTGTTGAGCCTTTTGTGCACAAGTTTGGTACTGACAGGCTTGATACTCTTGTTGAGCTATAAGCAAAAATGCCACTCTGTGGTTTTCTTTGGATAGTACATGTAATGACAGGGCTATTTGTTAGTTGAATGTTAATTGACGAGAAGGGAAAATTATTTCAATTTTATCTTATTTGTGAGTGAATGTATTTATTGTTCAACTGAAAATTAAACGAGATATCTAGATTAGTGCATTGAAGCTCTGTGTTAATTCTATTTAGAATTGTATACAGTATACAGTTAAGTAGATCCATGTTTAGCCATTGATAATTTATGGTGATGATTATTAATACCATCTTCTCTGTTTGATTTCAGCCTTGTTCCTGTAACAGAAAGCAGTGTCATGATTGTCATATCATCAGCACACAGAAAAGAATCTTTAGAGGCAGTACAGTATTGCATAGATCAACTCAAGGCCACTGTTCCTATATGGAAGAAGGTATTGAAAGGCTTAAAGGGTATTAAAAGGCTTAAAGGGCAAGTCTGGTCCATTTTTAATTGAATTAAGTTTTCATACAGGTGTGTCCCAAAAAGAAGTGAAACTAGTAATTTCATTAACAAAATATATGGGAATAGTGAGGGGATGAAATAGTAAAAAACTTTAAAATTCCTAACTTTCTTATTTTTAGTCCAATTTTGATGGTACTTTAAGTTTTTTTTGTTTTTTTTTCTTCTCTAAATCTTATAATTCAATTTGCAAATTGGTCGTCCTTGCACTTTAAGTTTGTAACATGTTCGCTGTTTTGTCTGCGAATTGAGTACTGTTTAGTGTCAGTCAAAGATATTTATTATTTTGAAATATTTAGTACAAATTGTAGTTATTCCCTAGCAAATCTTTTATCATAGGGACTTGTTACAATGAATTAACAAATAGAATAGTGAATTACAAAATACATTTTAATATTTTAGTGGTATGCTTTTGCATAGATTTGGCTTTTTAAAAGGAAAGTTCTTGCACAAAAACTGTCTCTAAGTGTTGTTCATATAAAATGATAACTGAAAATCATTTGTTGGTAGTGAAAAGAAAAAAGAGAATATTTGCCCTATAAACAAGTGTAACAATAACAACAAAAAAGTTCTTTATAGGGGTTTCATATTCTATATTCCAAATATGAGCTTCAGATAATACTTTTATAAAGAGATATTGCAAGTTTAAATACACTCCCAGCATAAAAAAGACTTGTGAGTAGACTACCCCAAGTATTTTTACACACTCATAAAGAGTAGGGCCTGCATGGAACCCAATTCCGACTTGGGTTCGTGTGCACTGTTTTTTTCTTCAGATTATTATTATTATTGTTATTGCTGTTATTCCAAATTGTCTTCATATTCTTTTAACATCCATTAGCCCATAAAATGCTGGGTATACCTAGGATTTTTAACTTTAAAAAAAAATTACTTTTTATGTGATTGGTACACTTAAACTTCATTCCCAGTCATTTATGTGGATATTTTTCTAGAGCTACTGCTCTTACTATTTTACATCAGTAATTAATGTTATTATCTCTCTTTCTCTCTCTCTCTCTCTCTCTATTTATCCATCTGCCTGTCTTTCTGTATCTATCTTTCTCTCTTGCACATACTCTCTCCCTCCCACTTCTCTTTCTCTCTCTCTCTCTCTCTCTCTCTCTCTCTCTCTCTCTCTGTCTACAGGAGATATATGATGAAGGAGATGGATGCTGGAAAGCCAATAAAGAGTGTTCATGGGCCAGCAAATCATGAAATCATTCAAATCATATTATAAATACAGTATTTTGCATAACCTGTTGTATACTATTAAAGCTCAATATAACTCTTGCCAGAGTCTAAGGAAGATGCATGTTATACCAAATAAAATCATATATCCAATGGATTGAAGTCTTATGAGGGTTTGGCTTTGATTGCATAGTTCCCATATTTGTCAATATTCAAAGATTTGTAAGTGTAAATGAAATACAATGACCAGCCGTAAGACAAGGCCTTTTATCTGAATACCAGATATGACTAGTGTGAAGGGACTAACATAGAGTATGTGTTATCCACTCAGCCCTCACATTCTTACTACAGTCAAACCTGCTTTAGTGACTACCTGTATAAAAAGACCACATGTGTACAAAAACCACATTTGTTGCTACCCTTGGGTGGTCTTTATAGACAGGTTTCACTTTATTTCCTCTAAACATTTGGTAGATAGTTTATTGATAAAGTGTATATACCGGTTCTGATATATTTACAAGAGATAAATCTAACAATCACTGCCATATTGTTATGATTGCGAAGTCATGAATAATGCATAGCATACTCATGTATTCATGCTTCATCAATAGCTATATTTTGTGGATATATCAGAACCGGGCCACTTCTGCTGCCACTGCGGAAGCCACATTGACACACATGGCAAGCATATTGTTTTAATTGTAAGTGCAATAATTTTAATAATAATGTTTCATGTGTTGATATAATGGAGTATGGAACTCTTGAAATGCTTGAGGGAAAATGAATGATGATCGGAGTCCAGGTTATATGGATAGCAAAAATGGTATGAAATTCATTTGAAACTGCTCCTCAGTAGTGATGATTATTATTATTTTAAACCAAGTATTATTTCAAATTTACGATTCTGAACGTATAATATTTGATTAGAACATACAATTAGAATTATATGTTTCAGAAAATTTCAAAATCAATGAAAATAAAGTATATTTTACATTATTGAATGAACCAGAGATTTAGAGAAATCATTTTATTCATGAAGAGTCAGTTGTATGACAAACTTAGAAAGGTTGAATGTTTATTGCCTCCCAGGTTATTAAAACATAATAAGTTTAGATAAAATACAGTTAATTTTATCAAGTATTTTCATGAATACAATAAGGATGTTTACATCGGTTTTATGTACGGTAATTGTTAAATCAAACAAATATGCAACAGTGACATATGAGGTTGGCAAATGTTTTGTGCCTTCTATTTATATTTATTGATCCAGTATTTGATTATAAAAGATAAGTTTTGAATTATGAAGGATTGAATTTTGTCTGCTGTTGTTTGTTGATGTAATTAAGATGCAATATATTTGTTCTCATCACCATGATCGCCCCCTCGTCTTTCTCCCTATTATTCTGACTCTCTGCCTAAGTCGCACCAATATTTAAAAGTGTGTGTGGGGGGGGGGGGAACTTTGGGAAAGGATGAATATAGGGGCATATATACATATTATCTATAGAGTTTAGTCTCTGCCTCTTCCTGAATAAATGTATGCTTATCTTTATATTTATCTTTCCTTGTTCAAGTGTGTGTGTGTGTGTGTGTGTGTGTGTGAGAGAGAGAAAGAGAGAGGGAGAGAGAGAGAGAGAGTGCCCCCACCTTTTCAAGTACCCCCCAAAGTACCCCTTTTTAAAAACTTCAGATACCGGTAAGTGCTCCTTCCCCCTTCTCAAATTTTTGCCCCTTTTCACCTCTGATAAGTAGTCTACTCTTATATTAATATGATAGGTGCATGCCCATTTTACTTTAACAGCCCCTTTACATTTCTAACAAGTGCACTTTTCCCTACTTCTTTAATAATTATGCCCCTTCCACTTTCTAGTGTATGCCTCCTTTTCACCCCTGATAACCACCCCTATCAAAATCTAAGAAGTGTATTTTTTCATCTCCGATAAGTGCCCCTTTTTAGATATGAGAAATAACCCCTTTTCAGCTACGACAATTAAAGTGCCCATTTAGCTTTGACCATAGTGCCCCTTTTACTATTCAATAAGTGCCCTCTTAATTCCCTTCTGATATGTGCCCATTTTCACCTATTATAAGTGCCCCTTCCCTTATAATGCTCCTTTTCACCTCTGATAAGTGCCCCTTTCAAAAATGATAAGTTTCCCCTGTAGTTGCCTAAGCTTTGATAAGGGGCCCTTTTTTTTTACCTAGCGGCTATATTCCCCACTGTCGCTTACAAATTGTGCCCTGTTGAATGGGGGAACCTGCTGAATTCCAGCTATTCCGGGTGCTATTTTTGTTCTGAACTGCCAACATAATGTTTATTTTATGATACCCATTGATTTTGTTTTGGTTCTTTCTCTTTCTCTTTAAACGGCAATCAGGGATATTCTTGATTATTATTTATAATTTTTTTTTCTTTTTTTTTTCTAACAGTTAAATTTCGTTGATAAAAGCATCTTCCCCCGATTTTCATTCTTTTTATGAGGGGGAGGGGTATAACTAACGCGCGTTTGCCCTTGATGACTCTTAATTGATCCGTTGCAGGGGATAGAGATCAGGAGGCTAGTACTCGTTAGACCATCTTAATTTTCTTTTTTTCCGCAGAGTAAGAGAATTCAATATTTCCTCCCGAAGATGGTTACAGTTGGCTGCCTATTTTATATTTTTTCTTTTTGATTTTGTGTGCTCAAAGATACCAAGAGTTAAGTGAACTTACGCCAAAATGTACGTATGGGATCGGGACAATAATATTTTGGCGAATGTCTATACTCGCAGCTCGAATAGACAATCTGCTCGTCTCTAGTCCAAGAAGTAGCTCGAATATCTGCATGATCTGGTGCTGCATTTTGTGAGTCATTGAGTAGTAGAACTTACAAGATAGATAGTGAATATAAACTAGTAAAATTTTGACTAGTCTAGATCTAGATCTAGGTGAGTAGGTCTAGATACAAGTACAAACAACAGTAAATAGCGCGGAGGCTAGCGGCGCGGCGCTTGTGAATTGTGTACTTTCGTATCCATTTTTGACCCGTAACTCCTGCGTGAGATCTGGTGGAGATACCCTAGTAGTACTATCATATACCAAAACATTTCTGTTTCGTTGATGATCAGCCATGCATGCACACAGAAGACGAAAGACTTGATGCATGGCTGATCGTCAATGAAACGGAGTTAAGTCTGTTGTCAACTCGCCTTGAGCACTCCACAGAGTGGATTTGGCGCGATATTATAAGTCACATTATTATTATTATTATTATTAACTCTGTTTGTTGCTACGGCAGGCAGCCGGGGAAAACGATTTTGTTTAATTAAATTATGGAAATGCAAGCATAACTTTAATAGTTTAAACAAATCAAACGTAGACCCTAGGCCTTGTTTAACTTCGTTATTCCTGGCTCATTTTTCCTGATTGATGTGTCATCTGAAATGGCAGAAAATGATCTTTTTAGAAATGTGATTTTCTTTTTGAAATTCAGATAGATCTAGCGCCAAATGACTTTTTGGTACCCTCTCTTCAAATTGTTTTTAATCACTCATTTGTGAAATATGCCTCATCATATGAGTTGCATCAAATGAAAGAGGAGGATAATGATTTACAAATAGGTCTAGACCTAGATTTTTATGTGTCATTTATTAATGATAATTGTGATTAAGTTATGATAAAACATCGATAATCCTCGGGTTTCCTTTTTTCTGGGACGCACTGTATTATTACAAAAACGTTAATCCTCACAAAGCAATGAATTGGCTCAGACATTTATTAAGTGTTGACAGATTTTTAAAAGCCTGTCTTAATCATCTTATGTCTCATTTTCATGGAAAAACCAGGGCTGTCAACCCTCCCGCACTTGGAGGGAGTCTCACGCCACCACGCTCATTCTCCCGCAGCTCCAAACAGAAAACTGCACCTTTCTCCTTGCACCAATATCTTATAACATTAAGCGAATAGCAGCCAGCGATAGCCAATCAGAAGGGCCCTTGTAGGCGCCATTTAGGAAAATGAGGCTGAGACCGGATCAACATAATGCGCATACGCTAGATGTAAGCTAAAGTTCTACATGCCAGGTACCCATACCTCTCCCGGGTATAGAGTGGCAAATGTAGATTAATTAATACCTTGCCAAAAAACATTAGTGCCGTGTTAGGGATCGACCCACAACCTTTGCATTTTAAGTTAGTGCTTAAACCACTCGACTATAGTATAGATGAAACCTCTTGTCTGTATCACTATCAGTCTTTGGACTGTTTGTACCAGAATTTTGTTGTCTATAAACAAAGTGAATGATTAAACGATTAATTGGCAACTTAAGATTATGTACAATTTGAAAGGGCCGAATAATCAACTGTATGTTTTGCAATTTATTGTATTGCTGAGTATATAATTCATGTCTTTTCTTTCAGGTGATTTGTAACAGATGATGTCTTAAAAATGCTGAAGACGGAGAAAGTTATTCAGCTGAAGACCAAGCAAGGGAAACCATTGCGAGTAGTGCGTGAACAATATCTGAGAGATGATGTACCATGCAATAGTGAATTATGTGTAAAGAGCTGTTCAATATGTGAGTTAACCAGTTCATGTTTTGTCTTGAAGACTGATATCAAATGTATTTATTAATTTATGTTGATATTCTTAATATTAATTATGGATGTTAACTAATTATTATTGTTATTATTGTTATTATCATTATTATTACCATTGTTATCATTAACAATGATAATAATGTTAACAATAATTATTATTATTATTAATATTAATTTTACTACTACCGGTACTCCTACTGTCCTGCTACTGCTACTACTATTATATTGTGATGTGCGCATGGCAAGTGAGACGTGCAATTTGTGAAGCCTTAAACGAATGCGAACTATTTGCAGGATGTGAAGCCAAACATTGTAAAAGATAAATGAAGGTTCGCTCATACTGAAGAAAAGTACATGTTTTGACCCATGATTTGATCTCAAAGACACTTTTTATTGATATTCACAGCTGAAAGGTGCGTTCCAACAGATGTATGTCACTATGTCATTCCTGATGGAGGAACTGCTCGAGACTACCTGGATATTCTGGAGTTAGAAGAATTCAGAGGTCTCATAGTCCTTCAAACAGTCCTGCATTTTGTGAGTTTCATATTCCTCCTTGCCTATGATCATTCCTTGTAAGCACATGAAATCTAGAGTACTTTGACCTCATGTAACATCCATTATTTTCCTTCTATGAAGCAATACAGAAGCAGCCCTCTCTCCATCAAGACATACACATAGACCAAAGTCTAGTCATGAGATAATGGTAATGTGAAGTTCAGATTAATAAAAGGCTATATATCCAATGATGAATGAAATGAATGCATTGTTGGAGAATGTTTAAACAATTCCAAATTCCAAATACATTTAAATAAATGGTATACAAGGGTGTTTTTTTCTTCCTACTAACAAAATTTTGGAATATTGTGTCATATGTGTACTACTTAATAGGAACAAGATGACTTTGCGAAATTAAATATATCATCTATTTGTATATAATTACATGACTTGCCAGAAGTATGTTACTGTAGCTCTGTATGAATAGAATGGTTTACATTGAGTTTTACATGCTATCATAATCAAGAATAAATGATTTTTATTTATCCTCAATACTGTGATAAATTTATGTAGCATAGTTGCTATATACCGGTAAGTATACTCTACTGTGCTATGATGAAAACTCCTGACAGTACTGCTTTATAGACGCACAATCAAAACAATTATTCAAAAGCTCTTGAAAACAACTGCATCTTCAACAAAACTTTGAAGACAGCAACAGATGAGGCTTTTCTTATGGCTAGTGGTAGGTTATTCCAAAGATTAGCAGTGGCGCAACTGAAAGCGCTATCTCAAAGACTTACTTTTACATTACTGGAAATGGAATTATTTTGTTGTTGTTGCCACTTACAATGTAATGGATTGTTTTGCTTGTAGGTGCAGCATAATGGAAGCAGACGTCTACTTAACCGACTCAAAGGCAAAGTGAAAGACAAGAAACAAGGCTGTGCTTTCTTTGCAGATGAATTCTGTAGAGGGGCTTTCTCTCCAAGACGGCATGGGGAGAGTGAAGAAGAGTGGCAGACTAGGTAAGATTTATAACAACATGGTGGGAATCGTTGGTGGTTGATGGTTGGTTATTGTTTTACCTAACTGCTATGAAAGCATGTTTATGCTGATAAGTTAGCAAACAGGGGACCGACAGCTTAAAGTCCTCTCCAAGGGACCTGATAATGAGGATCAATGCCTTACCAAAGGGCATGAGCGCATTGACTTGGTTTTGCACCAGGGACTTCTCGGTTACAAGACCACTGCTCTTCCACTGAGCCATCAGGCCTCATCAAAAGAGGATGACAGACTTAGAGACTGCCAGTGATCATATTTTTGTATCGGTTCTGAAGAGATGAGTGCTAGTTGCTGGTTCTAAAATGGGTTTAGTTAACAAAATTAAGACATGATCTTTTCAGTCTTCTACATCTTTTACCTCAAAATTTGTCTGTCATGAAAATTTAATCTCTTCAATTTTTAGAGATATCCTGTCTTCTTTCCTCTCATAATTAACTTTCCTTGTCATTTTGTTCTTCTCCTTTCTATTCCAGATTGGTGTATGCTTCAGCAGTCTGGTATTATAATCATTTACAAGAACGGATTGCCATCGTTGTGCTGACTGATAATCAACAGGTACTGGTTAAATGTTTTCAGATGTTATCATTTCTTTCCAATTTCTAGAATATATGTAAATCATTTAGGGAAGAAAAAAAAAAAAAAATCCAATGGTTCACATGGAATTGAGTCTGGAGTTAACACATAACCTATGACTTTCAAATTTTCATCTTAGTTGTTGGAACTTGCTCCTTTCTATGTATGTTGATTTTGTGTATCAATTGTGTTATGTGCTTTAGTAAGACGTATTATAAATTTTTATATTGAATATTGGTGCAGGCGATTGAGAGGTATGGGAATCAGACCATGAATGTACATGTATGTACAGTGGGGGACTATCTATCCTTGTTCTGGCCAGACCTTACTCAAGCTCAGGACATTCTGGAATCAGTGAAAGCGTCTCTTGCAGCAGCTGAAGAAAAAGAAGAAGGTAAGCAAGTACCGCTCAGGCAATCATTATAAGATAAGAAACAGTTTAGACAGATAAATACATGTAATGAGTGACAGCATCTGTAGTGACAGCATCTGTAGCAGCAGCAGCTGAACAAGAAGGTAAGCAAGTACCGCTCAGGCAATCATTATTAGATAAGAAAGAGTTTTAGACAGATAAATACATGTAATGAGTGACAGTATCTGTAGTAGCAGCTGAGAAGAAGGTAAGCATGTACTGCGCAGGCAATCATTAGATAAAAAACATTTTAGACAGATAATTACAATACATGTAATGAGTGACAGTATCTGTAGTAGCAGCTGAAGAAGAAGGTAAGGAAGTACTGCTCAGGCAACTTAAGAATTCATTGGAAACAGCATACAAAGATACCTACCCCAATTCCATATTCATATTCATATTCAGTGACAGCATCTGTAGTAGTATACTACAGTCCTATTCCTTTGAAACGTTAATATTAATAGATTTGTTTGTGAATGTTTGTTTATATGATCTGTAGATGGAAGTAAGGAGTATAGAGACCACCTAACAAGTGATGATTTGGGTTCCGGAATCAAGACGGGAAGATATGTGGATGGGATGCTACGGGTTAACAAACATCATGCTCAGGAAGAGGCTTACTTACAGAGAAAAGGGTGAGTATCAATATATCCAATCTATATATAATGGATATAATAATGGTGAACATTAACACTTTGGAGACGATGGGCTTCTACAGAAGCCGAGCGAGTTGTTAAGTCTGTGACGACGAGCTTCTACAGAAGCCGAGATGTATCCCTGATATTTTAACAAAGTTTTCCAGCTTATTATTAGCTATTATGTGCTAAAGTTCTTTGAAGTATCATTTAGATATATCCATTCATCTCATCTATTAAAAAAATAATAAAGTTACGTGGAAAAAAATTGAGAAAAAGTTATATCATTTCAACTTTACCCTAAATTAGTGTTCGGATAAAAAAAAGGCCCTCGAAATACCCGTACAGCTGGAGACGGACGCGTACGCACGCGTCCGTTCTATATTCTTGCCAGGATTATTGCTTGACGACGTCATAGTCAGAGCTGCCAACTAGTACGGATTTCCCGTAATTGGTACGGAAATTAACGACCATTACGGAATGTTGTTTAAAATTACGGATTTTTTAAATTTTTTTTTATATATATTTTTTTTCCCCCCCATTTTTCCTGGAAGACTGTGTTGTGATGATATGAAACTCATTATTTAACAACTTTGTGTGAGTAAAATCACCAAAAATTTCAGATAATCATGTGTCTGTGCAATGTTGGCGTGCCATTTTTATTAGAGTCATAGCACCGCATAGGAAATTACTGATTTATACCCCAAATTACTGATTTTGAGCCTTGTGATTACTGATTTTCTGTTCTGGAGGTTGGCAGCTCTGCATAATATTTACATAACTGATTTAGATGCATAGTTAAAAAGTAGAATATGAAACACAAAAAGAGTTATTCAAACATTGGCAGATCTATGATACAAAGAAAAAAAGGCATTATGAGACAGCTATATTATTGCATTTTATTATTTATGATTCAAGGCTTCGGATAATTGGTTTTGTTGATGAAGATAATTACATGGTGATTTTCCATCTGTGATTGGATGATTTTCGCTGGGCAATATGAGAAGACGTTGTTTTCGTCACATTTCCATAGATGTTTTGTAGTTATTCATATAATAATATTATTAGGCCTATAGTAGGCGTATTCATAAAGACCTAGGATTATTCCTTTTAAATAAAATTTGCGATACGCCGCGTTTCACTTGGCTACAAATAACCGACCTTACTCTCAACTGTGTAAGTATAAAAGTATGCATTGATAAAAGGACTTGGTAATTTTTCTCCCCTGTAATAACCAGTGTCGGAACTCTGACAATACGCTTTAGTGAATCATTCATGTATGGACCTCCTCTTTTATGAAACGCTTATATCAGCTGCCTGGACCGGATCCCACCCTAAGAGGAACAAATTAATGTAAGGAAGTAACTACTCTGGAAGATTACCGGTTTGAAAGAAGAGGACGTAGGCCTAAACGTAGGCCAATCAACATGACAATACAAACAACCACTCTAACTTATATACCTTTACGAGGGGAATGAATGAAGGTATCGACCGATGGTGCTTACAAAATTTGTATTGTGAGTGTATATTGAAAAAGAAAGACGTGAAGCTTCAGCAAAATAAGATGGCAATTTCCCTCAAAAATAACAGACCTTATTTTTCATATTGATGAACAAAACTTATATTTTTACAAAGAAAAAAGTCTTGATCTTTCATTTTTACATTTAATAAAAATCACGAAAATGACTGAGTTAGGCACAATGAGCAATGAAAGTAGAAAGCACCACCAAATTTTCCATTACTGGCGATGTAACCGAAATCGCCCCGTCACAGGGGAAACAATAGCCGTGCGCGGGCTCGCTCTCCAAGGGTTAACAATCATGAATGTACAGTTAACATTACACATACATGCATGTTCAGGATTCTAATGTGATAAAGCAATTGAGACACCAGTCTAATATTTATGTTGAAGGTGATGAGAACATTTTTCATGATTCATTAGTAATAAACTTTATAATGATATTCTTTTGATATTCTATGTAAACTACACTAAATAAGGTGTATTCTATCTTGTGACCTATGGATACTCTTTCATGTGATCCAAGATCATTATCAATATGACAGTGACAAATGAATTGGTGTGTTTCATACGAGCATGGGTGGCTATATTTGCTTAGTGCATAACATGTGTCATTATGATTACAGAAATGATAAAAACTAAGTACAGGATGTTTGTTTAGTTTATCCCTGCTCTAAGTAAAGCTGCCGTACATGTACAACCCATTCAATGAATTTTGTCCTATTAGGTACAGTGAAACCTGTTTATAAAGACCATTCAAGGGGGACAAGAAAAGCAGTCTTTATAGGCAGGTTCTTTTAGTTTAAGTTTTAAAGAGAAATTTTATTCAAGGGAAGGGTAAAATGTGGTCTTTCTATACATAGAACAGAGGACATCAAAGACTTCAGATACTTAATACTTCACTTTGACAGATTTGAAGGTATTATTTTTTCTGTAATTCATGTTTCTACCTACTTTTTACAAACTTTTCTGTTCTAGTTCGGGCCTTGGATCAAAAGATACTGAGTTACAATCTGACATTTTGATATCCGGAACTAAAAATAGGTAAGATTTCTATAGAGTGGTGAAGTGCGACGTCATCAAAAATCTATTTTTGGAATTTCTCAATTTTTTCTTCATTTTATGAAAGAGCATTAAAAATAATGTCCAAATGTCGAAAACCAGCTGGTCATATCTAAGCCAATACTTAACATATTCAATTTTTTTTTGACATTTGGACATTATTTTTGATGCTCTTTCAGAAAAAAATGAAGAAATTCAAAAAATAGATTTTTATGATGTCACAGCTTCGTACTCTATTGACTCGCTCGCAAAGCAAGAGCTGGGCACAATTCTAAGTTTTATATGTATTTTGTGTAAGATCTATCCACTGTAATGGGAAATACATGAACTTGCATGCCAACTTTATAAATCAAAGCCCATTGATCTCAACTGGTAAAAGGAAAAGTCCCAACATGCAAAAGAACATTCACTCCTTGAACAGCGAACAGCGGTTCCAACCCAAGAATTAGAATGTTGAACAACGTGTTGAGACTAAAAAGGACTTACGGTACATTTTTTTTTCCTAAAAGAAAAACAGGGACCTTCATTGTGAAGTTTATTCCAATGCATTATAATTTATGCCAAAATTGGTATGAAACATCTCATTGAAAGTCTGTATATCAACTCTTTAAAGTCCAGACATGTACATGAAAATTGCTCAAAACCTTGATGGCATTGAGGTGGTTAATGTGGATTGAGTGGAAACAGACTACAGTATACAAGAATTGCAGAACAGAGAAGTGTAGAAAACTTTTGCAATCAACCTCCGCACTGGAAGAAAATACTATAATAGAGATAGATTAAGATATTATGCAAAATGTGCTTTCAATTGTCCCTTGGTTTATGTTTCTATAAATTTATTCCCATTTCTAAAAAAGCATTACTGGCATTGATTCAATTCCTTGTACCTTAATATGGATTATAATAGAGAAATAAACTCATGAGATATTACGGTCATTGTATCATTGCAAATTTTAAGAAATCTACTCCGATGGAAGATTTTCTGCTCCATTAAACCAATATTCTAAGATTAAGAAGAGAAATTTTAACTCTTGAAAGTTCATTTATGGTACCATAGTTGTGTGTCTATGCGGTGGCATTGAATTTGAAATAGAAATTATAAGACGTCTTCATCATTATGAATCAATTCCTTCTTTTTTCTGTACCAGAAATCGAGCAGTGCATGGAGACATAGTGGTGGTTGAATTGCTTCCAAAGGCTCAATGGACTGGCAAGAAACTCGTCTTAAAATCTGGAGGTAACTTTCAGTCATACTTTAGTACTTCTTTGTATCTTGCTTTTTGTTGTATTGTCTATTTTTTTGAATTTCTAAAAAATAATAGTTTTACAAGTATTATTAGTATTTGTACAACTTTGATTTGATCTCTGTTTCAAGTACAGTATACTTTCAATTTTCTTTGTAATATTGAACAGTTGTTTTTCACATGTGGTTTATAATGAAACATGTCTTGGAAAGGTTACATTCAGTCTTTTTGTGAAGAAAATTACTATTCAATCTGGAAGGAGATATTGGGAAAAAATAATAATTGGAAGGTCAATGTTAGTGAACATACATAAAGAAGCAACAACTCATTAGTTGTATAATTATATGGAATGAAGTAGAAATATAGAATGTAAATATTACAAAGTATGAAAACCTAGTCATGACTTTCACAGAAAAAAGAATCCCAATTACATGTGCTTAGACAAGATCCAGTTCTGTATGCCATCCAGAATGAATGCTTCGAACTATTCTCTCTGTGTTTACTGCAGTGAAACCTGTCTTTAAAGAGGACCCAAGTGAGACAAGAAAAGTGGTCTTTCTAGGCAGGGGGTCTCTATGTACAGGTTAATAGTACAGGTTTCAATGAGAAACCATTTTCAAGTGGTCTTGACAGGTGGTCTTTCTAAACAGGTGGTGGTTAAAGCAGGTTTGACTGTATTACATGTTTTGCTTGGTCTCTCGCCTACTCAAATGTCACAGGGGAGTTATCACAATTCTGTTCCTAACTGTGTGTATATATTTCCATCCTTAGATGATAGAGAGGCGGAGGATGTGAGTGATGCGGTTCCATGTGGTAGAGTCGTTGGTATCTTAGAGAGGAACTGGAGGGATTATGTAGCTACATTCCCTGAGAAAGACGAGGTAAAATAAATTCCATTCCTGTCTTTTACTCATTCTAAGGTCTTCTTTCTATTTATACCTTCCTCTCTTAAAGGGGGTGTAGCATGACAAATACTGGTTGATGCCATCTACGACTTCTTTTGGACAACTGCACCTAAACGAATGGAGTTGACTAACGGTCAGCGAGCACTAGAATTTGCGAAACAGACTAAAGTTCCCCTCACGCTTTGGTTTTGCATATGTTGCACGCACGTGAATACTGCGGTCGCGTCGTCCTTAGTCGCATTATACCCGATTGCCCCAAGTCAGGCCACGGAAAAGACATAGTCTCGTTATGCTACACCCCCTTTAAACTCCTCAATTAAAAAAAAAATCTTTTCAGGTTTTCCTTTTATCACCCCTTGGAATCAATCGCCTGTTTGGAGCCGGCCAGAAGGGAGTTAAATCACACACTTGAACAAAGAATTAACACCCTTCTGGCTCTGAACAGACAATATGTATCTCTTTTATCTTTCTTATTTTGACTCTCTCTCTTTTGTCCTCCTATATGTATTTTACATGTATTTGTTGTGACATGAGGATGAATCAACTGTCTACACCAGAGGATTTAGTTTCCAAGGTCAAAGACCTACAATGTGTCAGTTTAAAATAAACATGCTTCATCATTTAATATCCCATATTTGTTCATCAGATTAATTTTGGTCACACTAGTACCACTCCCAGTGAACATATGCATTGTTATAGATTTTACAGGTTAAATTTTGAAGAGATTAAATAGATGGATATAATTTTAATACAGTGTTAACGCATGGTTTCCACATAGCATGAAGGCGATATTTTGATGACCATGATTATGTATTTGTGGGCCATGTTAACATCAGTAAGTCATTATACTATCAAATCCTGATCACTATTATTACCATGGTGATGCATCACTTCTATTCTCAGACAGGAGCAAGTCGAGGAAGTAAGATTCTCGTCATTCCATGGGATTATAGAATCCCTAAGATAAGGGTTAGTACCAGACAAGCAGATGCACTCAATGATCAAAGGTAAATATTTTCTTCTTCATTTTTCATCTTATACTGCTTTCTAACTGGCTTCTATTAGAGTCACACCGATGAAAATACCGATTGAATTTTCCTTATGTAAACAAAGGTGAAACCGCCGTTTTCTCCCTGTCGTTTTCTAACTGCCGGTGAAATTCACTCGCTGTTGCGAGCCCTTGCCGGAAGTGAAGAATTATTGCGTAATTATTAAGCCTGCGCTCCATCTAGCTAGCATGCAGCATGTTCAGCTGGTTACGATAAAGTGCTCGTATACCGACTGCGACCTTTGACTATTTTAATCACTGTTTTAATCGCCTTTTTCTCCCGAACGTTTTCATACTGGCCGTTTCATCGGTGTCACACCGATAGAATGAGAATTTCTCCTGCTCTTGAGCAGGAGAATTTAATCGCCCATTTCTCTTATTTTCATCGGCTATTTACCTAATCACCTTTTTCTCCTCTGTTGCTTTCTAACTGGCCGTTTCATCGGATGCGCCCGGATGCATCCGATGAAAATCAGTGCAGTTAGAAAAGGGTACTATTTACGTCTACTTCTTGGCAGTCAATCACAGCCCTTTAAGCTTTCGCGTGCTTGTTCCTTTAGCTTCCCCTCATATTGTCTGATTTCAGCTTTCTGTTCATTCTTGGGATTTACTCTGATGAGGGCAGGAAAAAAAGCTTTTGTATGTCTGTTTTCATTGTTTTTTGTTTCTCCTGATTTTGCAGTAGTAATCATCTCTTTAAAATAATTAACGTTCTTTAAATGAAGACCTACGGTTTTACTCTTTAAATAGAACACCAATGTTATATTGGGCTATGAGGAGATTGTGATAGAGCAACATTCTTTTTTTCTTTTTCAAAGGATTGTTGTCCGACTTGACAACTGGCCTGCAGACTCCCAGTATCCTAATGGTCACTATGTGCGGTCACTCGGTCCTATCGGTCAACTAGAGACAGAAGTGGCAGCTACCTTGATTGAGAACAGTTTACCAGTGGGTCCTTTCTCCGAAGGACAGGTGAGGTGACATGTTGGAATAGGAGTAGGATAAAAAATAACCAAGAGCCCCTCTCATAGTGAGATAAATCTCAAGTTCTCCAATCAGATGCAAGCTTACAATTGACTATCTCTTGTGTATAGTTGTAAATGAATGATATCAAGGACAAGTCTCATATTAAGATGGGGTTTGGCTAGAATGTTAGAATATCTTGTGTTTTATTGAAACAACATGTTGCAAAACAGAACTGGTTTTGATTCAAACATTTGGAAGGGATCATGTTTATTTTCAAGCCCGACTTGGTAACGGTACGCAAGGTTTTATGTTAATCTTTGTTTTCTTCATAGTCCTTATCCGTTAGCCTGTGTAATGCAAGGTAAAGATTGATGTTGATTTGATACATTCTAGCAGTATACAATTTTATTTTAGGTGATTGTGACAATTTAACACTGTAAAGATTTCATCAAGATATCTTGTACAAGTACAAGTTCATTGACATCCCATCGATACGCATGTTTATTTTGATACAAGTGTTTCAATTAGTTTTGGGCAATCTTATACTTATGACGGTTTCGTGAAATACTGCCCAGGTGACTTGTGCTTCTTTTTCCAAACAAGTGGCAATGACACATGTCTAACTTTACAACAACAGATTAAAGAAATGCCTGTTAATACCTGGGACAACCCCTGGCTAATGACTGATGAGGAGATGGGTAAACGGAAAGACCTGCGCAACTCACACCTTATCTTCAGTATTGACCCCAAAGGTTGTGAGGATGTTGATGATACTCTATCTGTGAGGTAAGAGGGCTTTAAGGTGCCTTGAGAATGTTGATAGTACTCTGTCATGAGTCTCTTTTATGATCTTTTAAATGAAAGATTGGTACTTCTCTAGGGATATGTACACATGTATGATCATGTATGCTATTTTTATGTTAAATATTGAAGATAATGGCCTTTATTGTGCGCTCTGAAAGCTTATTCAAATACCAAATATGGTCAGACACTGCTACTAGCAATACAGGGTATTTATAATGCTATCAGGTGTCGCAGTAAAGTGGTTTAATCACTTAACTGGACATGCCAAGGTCGTGGGTTAGAGTCCCGGTATAGCACTTATGTCCTTGGGCAAGGTATTTTATCTGTAAAATTGTTGGGTACCTAGTAGGATGCAGACGTCTTTGTGGTCGGATTAGAATGTGTGCCCCAGTATAAGGGCAACTAGCTGGAATACTCCCCAGGGAGTGGAGAAATGTGTACTATAATAATAATTATTAAAAAAAATGACTTTCTTAATGTGCATAATAGCTATTTAATAATCGTACTGAATAATTAAATAATAGAGGTAAATGTAATAATAGTACTACAATCATTTCTCTCTCTCTATTGATAAAATTTCTTTGACTTTCTCTTCTCTCTTCCTTGCATTCTCTACCTTCTTTCACTCTGCTCTCTCTCTCTCGATTTGTTACTTTCCTTCACATAACTCAATTCTATTCTTTCTTCCCAATCTATCATACACATTATCAACTATTCAGGGAGCTTGGCAATGGAAACATAGAGCTTGGTGTCCACATAGCAGATGTATCCTACTTTGTGAAGGAAGGCTCTCTCACAGATCTTGAAGCAAGATTAAGGTATAATTTGTACAAACATTTTACTGTTCATCTCCTGTACAATATTTTCACACATTTAAACAAAATGTTCATAATTGTTATTAAAAACAACAAAGTTGCAAATGTTGTGTCATCTGATAATTTTTCTTTAAGACTATTTCTTGTGATCTCAATGAATATAATGATGTTTGGCAAATACCCCTAGAAGATGTGGTGCAGTCACTTGCTACAATGTAGTGAGACTTTCTCTGCTTAATATGCTTTAAATCTAACAGAATTAATAGGATCTGAAATGATGTTTTTTAAATTACTACTAGTAAATATTTCTATGAACAATAATATATGAGAGTATTCAAGAATAAATGGTCAATATTTTGTATTATATACCTCATACATAGATTGTCATTCACTGATTGGTCAAAACTATATCACATGACAAGGAGCATTTCGATCTATCAAGTATCAATGCGTCAGATGGTTTGATAGCTACTATCAAACCCTGGGATAGGACTCCTAACCCCTCCGCGACTTTTGCACACACACAGCGTACAAGATTTCAAATGCGCGCTCAAGCCATGCAATTTACGCTGGGCCCCTGTAAACATGTACAATAAAGATTGGATTTCCGTATGTTGGATTTCTTTTAGCGTTGGATATTTGAAACTGTTTTGAGCTTCAAAATACTGTAAATATATTACTATTACTGTGATGAGCATTATAGACTCTTGATATTAGATTTATTTTCTAGACCTATTCATGAATCAATGAAAAGGATGAGGTATATAAAACAAAATATGGACTGCTCTGAAATCGGATGATGGAGGAAATTATCACCCCCTCGGTTGTGTTCATACCGGCCCTTCTATCACCCCTTGGCTTCGCCTCGGGGGTGATAGAAGATCCGGTATGAACACCACCTTGGGAGTGATAATTCCCACCATCATCCTCATGAGCAGTCAATATTTGTATAATTCTTATTTGTACCATATTTAAAGATAGTCATGCTTCTTTGCAGACTACATGTATATATGTACCAGTATGTGTTTAATTGTCATTCCTGAGGAAGGGGGACTCCCCGTAAAAAAATTGGAAATAAAATGACAAAGTTGGCATAAAGTGCATTTTTTCAAAGTGTGATCTCGAAACTGTTAAACACTGCCATTACTTGGATGAATCAACATTTAGGTCTTACTATTATGCTTATACAGAAGCTTATCATTATTATTAGTTTCTTTCATAATTACACTTTACATGACTCATTCTTGAATGTAAATACTGACATTAAATGTAATACCATTCAGGGGTGACAATCACAATGTTAACGTTGTATTTTAGATCAACCACGGTATATCTGGCGGACAGACGCTATGACATGCTTCCCGAGATTCTTAGTGCTGATCTCTGCTCTCTGATTGGTGGAGTTGATCGCTATGCTGTCAGTGTGCTGTGGGAGTTAAAACCATTCACATTTGAAGTGATCAAGGATAAAGTTTGGTATGGGAGAACCATTATCCGCTCAGCTTACAAGATGTTCTATGAGGTATGTTCATCCATTCTAGATAAATCGTAAGCCTCCCGTACCCGTCTCTGATCATCCTTAGGATATGAAATCTAAACAAATATCATCTTCCTGAAGTTTATTTAAGTAAAAACAAAATAACAGGTAGAATGGTGTAAATAGTGAATGGATAAAAGGAAGATTGACATCTTTTATCATAACTTAATTGAGCCTATTTTGTTGATTGTTTTATTTTGACAGATTTAAGTGTTTTCTTTTTCATCATCATGAAGTACATGTACCTTAGATGTATGATTGGGGAGTTTACATACAAATACTTTAAAAAAAAGAGATGTGATATGTTTTTAGTTCCACTTGAAGCAGAATTAGAACAATGAGAAAGGCATTTAATCAATTTTATACAGATTTTGACATATAGATAAAATATTGTAGATCATGTCTTACTCTTGTTATTGTAAATTATGTGATATATTTATTTGTCATGTATAAATCACAGATCTAAAGAAACTATTTCACAGAATGTAATTCTTGAAGTTAGTTTGAATTGATTTTTTTTTTTGCAGGCTGCTCAAATGCTGCATGATGGGAAGACATTGTCAGCAGATGACATCCCTGAACTGAGAGATGTAGATGATATGACCAAGGAACTAGAGTAAGAATTCACACCCTCCTTCTCCCTTTAAAGTTTACCGGAATACAGATTATTTGTAATTAAAAATGTTAGATTATTTTTAAAGACTGGAAATGTAAACAAAAATCACTGTTAATTTAATGATACACATAACGAATTTACATTATTGAGATATTATAATACAAAGCTATGAAAAAAACACAGTAGTTCAATGATAAAAGCTTTAATGAGCTAGTTTTTTCTCTCATTTTAAACAACATATGTCATAATGTATGCACACACTCCATTTGTGGAATGCACAACCTTTTGATATAGATATTGATAAAGACCTGTTATCACTGAACTGTGGATCACATGATTCACAGTTCAAGTCCCTCAGTGGCATGAATGTCCTTGGGCATTTCATAATCTAAACTTGCCACTCTTCACCCAGGTGTAGTAAATGGGTACCTGGTGTGAATGTATTCTCTGAATGCCTTTAGCACGATCGCCTGTCTGATTATCAAGATATTTATGATTGTAAATCAAAATCAAATTTCACGTTTTCCTAACGTTTTTCATAACACTACAGTCTATTGGGGAAAACAAGTGTGGTAAAACCGGTCACTTAAAGATTTTAACTTTTTAATCATTTTGAAGTGCAATTTTTTTAGGGCTTCAATATTACACCATATCAAAGACACTTATAACACGTAGGGCCGTGCATCTCAGATTTAACATTGTTAAACGATGCCTTTAAATTGTGGTAATTAATGTTTAGGCTGCAGAGGTTGAAGTGGGCCGTAGACCAGCTGATGATGATTGCTAGACGGCTCAAGGCACAGCGGGAGGTTGGGGGCGCTGTTCAGCTCGAAGGGACAGAGGTTAAAGTTGAACTCAACGAAGAGCAAGAGATTGAAAACCTTGTACCAAAGCAGGTTGGTATTATACACACTTCCCCTTCGCAAATCAATCTTTCAAGTTCTACCCTATGTACAGTTTATCTGCTCTTTCTGTAATCTGTCTAGTTATCTCTTGTCCTTTCAGTTTCTTTTATATCACAAAGTAAATCACACACACACTTTTAATTTCTGAATTTTCCCCTTTCTTACTTACCGGTAAATAGGGATGTGATTTGTTTTCTGTTCATGCTGAATTGATTTGGTCTGAAAATAGATTGAAGTCCTAATAACATTCCATATTTTTAATATATAATCAGGAAATTTTACTTTCCTGGAGGCAATTTTGAAATGATTTTGATTTTCAACCAAGTCTTCTTTGTCTTTTTCTTGTTGTTGGATAGACTATGGAGATACATGAGACCATAGCTGAATGCATGATCTATGCCAACCATTGGGTAGCTAAGAAGATAGCTCAGTCTTACCCTCAAGCTGCTCTGGTGAGTGACTTCTCTTTCCTATTCATTCCATTCAATCTATCATCTTGTGACAATAGTGATTGGAAGAAAATTTACTTGTTTGTTGTATCATTGACCTCTTAGAGTGTAGAGGTGTTCTGGTCTAGTGGATAAGTCACCCAACTGCAGATCACAAGGTACTGGGTTCAAGTCCTGCCACGGCACTAATGGCAAGACGTTAATCTACATTTGCCACTCTCCACCCAGGTTTAAATCGGTACTTGATATACTTGAGCGCTAGTTTTTTTGGCAGCTTGGCTATATTAAACTAGCGTAATATGTTTAAAGTGCCATGAGCATCAGAGCCTGGCAGATACCGGTGCTATACACATGTAGATATCCATGTTATTATTATTTATCATAAAGTATTTGGCATCACCTGTGCCAGGGAGGCAAAAAGCAAACTGAATCACTGTAACTCTCGGGTCTTTCTTCCCGATATAAGTGATCAGGGTGTGCAGGTGTACCACTACACTGAGTCACTCTCCTCTACATGGGGCATCCATTTGACGTCCTATCCGAGAGAGGGAGTGATTTCCACTGTAACAAAGTCTGCGTCTATGAAACGGGAAGGGCATATTAGCACAAAATTTAACAGTGAAAGTTAATTGATATGAAAATGATGAGAGCATGTTTAGAATTTGCTTTTGGAGAAATGTTTGATCAGTAAATTAAAATCATTTGGAATGTTTTCTTAGCTAAGACACCATCCACTTCCAAGGCAAGAACAGTTCCAGGATCTGATATCCAGCGCCAGGTCCAAGGGATTTCCTGTAGATACCAGGTAGGCCTGATATGAGTTATCACATCGGAAATCATGGTTATGATAATTATCTACATAAGAAATTGTGAAATATCTACTTATTTCTGTTCATATTCAAATAGAAGAATGAAAGATTTTTAAATATCAATGCTGGTAATTTCAAGTAAAAAGTGTTTTGTTAAAATTAAATTATTAATCATCATTTCCATTATAGACTTTTCTTTTTCTTTTTCTTTTGTGAAATCTGGATTTAACCAGCTAGAAAGAATTTTTTTGTCAAATTATATTGATGTGGATTGATATAAATTTAGTCTTGTTCTGAAATTGCACACACACAAAAGGTCTTACTATTATATCTGATTTAAAGGTGATGCTATTTCATGTAGCTCTTTTCTTTTAACCCTACAGTACAAACAAGAAGCTTGCCGAGTCCCTTGATGGATGTATCGATAGAAGAGACCCAGTATTTAACAAGATCCTGCGCTCTTTAGCAACCAAGGCCATGTCTAATGCTCTCTACTTCTCAACTGGTAGTCTATCCGTCGATCAGTTCTTTCACTATGGTGAGCTAAGTTTTGATCTATGGTTTTGGTGCGGAGTTAACAATGTCGGAAGTAAAAACGTCAGTGGTATTGAGCATGAGAGGTTAACATATCAGATGTAAAGGCGTTAGATGTGTTGGAATGTCAGCGGTTAAAAAGTGTCAGAGGTATTTGTCAGAGGTAAAAAAGCATATCATTCAGTTTCATTGATGCTGTTTGCACTAAATTAATTTCTAAAGCAATGATTGAACTTTGGTATAAGTGTCTAGATAAAATGATAAATGATAAAAGTGTTAGATGTATTAGAGTGTCAGAGGTATTTGTCAGAGGTAAAAATGAATGTATCATTCAGTTTCATTGATGCTGTTTGCACCAAATTAATTTCTAAAGCAATGATTGAACTTTGGTATAAGTGTCTAGAGAAAATGATTTTTCGGATCTCCCTTCCTCATATCTTTTCTATGCATAAATGTGATTCTCAACAAATTTTGTTTTCATTTATTTCTGCCAGGGCTTACCTAATACATTGTCCAGTGACGAATTAATCTTAAAGTGTACCAATCACCAAAAGATATTTTGCTTTATATGTTGTTTTTTTTTTAAATTTATTTATTGAAACATCTTTTAACAGGATAACATTGATCAGCTTGCAGGCTGTTTTACATAATGGTCCTGCATTAAGAAGGAAATTACAAATTTAAGAACTGACAATACGAGTATTTACAAGGAAAATAGCAGTTTTTATACAAGCGATAACAATAGACACATCATAAATAGGAAAAAACACGAGAGAAAAACTGAAAGATATGCATACATCTTGTGGAAAACTACTATTATTATTACTATTTTATCTTACAAGAAATAGTGCACTAGATAACTGAGACTGGCAAATGTGTTTAAATATTGCATACGACTGCACTGATTCTATCTCCCCTCATTTATCACGTTTGTCATAATGACTACTGACTGGATAGAGTTCATCTCTTTTTATGCATCATGTTAGTTTTTCAGTTTCAGTTTCATTTATTTCTCCTCAAGAGATCAACAGATAAAAATACATATATAAACAGACAAATGTATGACAATACATCAGCTGAATTATAAAAAAGTGAGGAAGGCAGTGGCCAAAAAGAAAACAAACCTTGTAAGAGGCCAACCCTTTAAGAAAACAAGATATAGTATGTAACATAAAAAACATCAAAAAGGAACACATGATAAAATAAGAAATGAAGTACCTAACCTATTACACTAACTATTTTGTGATGATGGCTCTTGACTAGATTGCCCTTTGGTTTATTTTCAGGTCTGGCAATGGACAGGTACACCCATTTTACATCTCCAATACGCAGATATGCTGATATTATTGTAAGTATGGCAGTGATTGAAGAAAAAAAAGGTGAAAAGATCAACTCAAAACAATGACCCAATCGATTAAATTACATGCAGTTTTCTTTAATTTCTTGTTGACATGTGACTAAGAAAGCAAATACTGATTGCAAACTATATCGGAAAGATTAAAGAGATTGGATATGAAATTTGCACGTTCCATTAGGTTTGTACGTCTGTTTTTTTTTAATGCTATAAATTGGCTCAACACTTTTCCAGCCCTAGTATATATTTTCAATTCTCCACATTTCAGTTGTAGGAAAAATGTTAAATTGGTTATCTACCTGAAAAACATACATGTAGAAGTAGTGAATGGTATTTGTGTAATATTATTAGCTCTACACAGATAGAATAAAAAAGGTATTAGTAACTGTACATATATTACCGTATTCTATTGGAGAACCAGAATTTTGTTGGCTAATACATGCTAACTGTACTAGCTTCTCAGTTCGATGTACATATCATGTATATGCCTTGTGAGTTGTCCAAAGTGACCCGTCTTATGCACTCCTGGTACCTTTGCTTAAAGGGACTTGTTAACATTGTTCAGATGACAGAAAATGATGCTAAGGTAGTGACTTCAATGCTAGATGTAAAATTAAATATAATCTGAAAGTTTGAGTGAAAACAAACCATTATTAATGATAACAATTGGGAAAAACCGATCTGATCGCCTCTTTAATTCTCCCAACTATATTATTATAATTTAACAACATTTTAGGTGAATGTAAATCGTCACAAAGCAATGAATTGGCTTTATATACCATTCCAGACATTTCGGTGTTAAAAGATTTTTTAAAGCCTGTCTTAGGTCTTATTTTCATGGAAAAACGGTTGGGAAAATCGTAAAATGTTTTGGAGAATTTACTGTTAGATGGTGTCGCACAGTGACGCCTTTAAAGAAAACCATGTATATCTTTGTGGTTTGAGAATTTGTTCAGGATTATTTGCATGTTAGAGGGTTAGTACAGTAGAAGGAATATAACAAAAAACATTTCATACAAAAATTACACAGTTTTTTCATCAACCTTCAACAATGTTACCAAGTCACTTTAATGTATCCAAAGTCTTTAGCACAACATAAATTTAGAATGATGATATGAATGTATACTCTGCCATATCTTGGTATGCTATGGATGAAACTTACATATATATTCACCTGTAATTTTTTTATTTGTTCATTAATTGTTACTTTGTAGGTGCATCGTCTGTTGCTTGCAGCTGTTGAAGAGGAACGAGAAGCAGAAATTGGGTTACTAAGCAACCAGAATCTGCAGGAACTCTGTCGACACATGAACATGAAACATAGAGTAAGTATAACAATTTGCTGGTTGGGCAAGGATCCTAAAGCTATGCGGGCACATAAGCTATGCCCCTGCAAATACGCGCAATACAACTTGTACATTACGGCAAACTTCTGAGGTGGATGAGCAACAAGAATGTTATTAAGGTTTGCCAAATATATTTTTTTTTTTTGTATATTACTTGTCATGTTATCAACAGTTTTATATTGAGGTGAAATTCACATTAGTCGCAAAATCAAGATTTTGCATTTTTTTGTTGATTACATGTTCGTAGCTGATGGACCCTTTAATTTTGTTGAACAAATTTTTAAATGGGCATTGAAAATGCGTTAATGACATTTGTCTGTTGTTATTTTTTCTACAAGTCAACTCCAGAAAATGTAGAACCAAGATAAACAAAAGAAACTTAAACACTTAATTAGATAACTGTTAGCCTTAGAAAACAAAGTGCATGGCATATTAGACCCAATTATACAATTAACAGTTGATACATGTATCTTATTTTGTTCAGTGCACTCGGTTAAACATCTTTGTTGAAATTTGTGTGTGCGTGTGTGTATTGTAGAGGGATGTAAGATGGCCTGAATATCAATACTAATTTGTTTGATTGTTTGTTGGTGTATTTTTTCTAGGCTGCACAGAATGCCCAGAAAGACTCGCAGGAACTGTTTCAGGCCATGTTCTTTCAGGATCGAGACCCACAGGACAAAGCATGTATCGTCGATGCTGTCATTCAGAACCTGAGGAATAATGGCATCCTTGCTTATATTCCAAGGTAGGCAGAGAGATCCTTCATGTTAATTGAATGTATTGTAAAGCCTCTTTCATTATTTTAATCTTAGTAATGACTTAAGGGTAATATGCTTCACATTTCTGTATCTTAAACACAAAGCTCACTGAAAATACATAGGGGCTTGGTTCCGAGCAGATGCCATTCCTCTACGTGTCGTTTTGAAAAAGGCAATGGAAAAACTCTCAATATATGAACAAGCCTTAAAGGTACTTCCAGTACATGTATGTCCCATTTGCAGGCCAAAAAAATGAAAAGGTTAAATTCCAACGGCATTTGAAAGATAATACTAATTTAGAACTTCCCTAAAAAAGAGGGGGCTTGAAAATGTCTTTAAGTGAGAAAATTAGTTGTTGAATCGACTTAAGAGCTATAGAGCCAGTAACTAAAAGTCTGATTTTCAGACCACTGTACCGAATTGTTGTATGTTTTATGCTGCGCAAAGATTCAATCACTTTAACTTTGGCCATTACAAGAAGCGGTTTATTGATGTAGACAAATGCTCATGTACCCTTTACAGCTCATTTCATGTACGTTATTACCGAAGAAAAAAAAGCCAGTCAGTCAATAGTGTCTGACAGTGAAGTCTAGCAAGTATACAGGTTTCCTTGCATAATTTGAATATTAGGACACTGCTAATGTTTAAATTTCACAAATAGGACATACATGACATATTCATAATTCCTGCAAATTTCACAGAATTTGATGTAGGCTGCAAAAGGGACATAGTACCTTTAACTACTGGAAAGTCAGGGCATGAGGTGTGGATGAAATCCAATGCTTTGACATGTGGTTCATCATGCTCATGCTGTACTGTTTTAAAGATCTCATGAACTTATAAGGCTATTGTATTTTGTGTATTTTAAACCAATCACACCTTTAAATCTGTAAGAGCTACATATATCAAATATTCTAATTTTCATTGTAATGATTTTGTCTTCTGTTTATTCAGATATGGTATTAAGGGAGCAGTTTACCTTCGAGACAAAGCTGGACTAGTTTGTGATACATCCATCCCACATCAACCGCAATGGGTACAAGGTATATATCCACTTCTGTAATCATCAGATAACGGCAAAATATCATAAACAGTGATATACTTTTGTTTACACCAGATGCACGTTGACTCCTACATGCCTATCAACATTTGTAATACTAAAGCCTGCAGTGTTGCACCTAATATACATTTTCCTGCATTATTTCTACTCATTTAACCCTTGCACAAACAAACACTAAACAAAAGCACAGCTTTTTTGTTATGTGTACTCGATAAATTGCAAGTTAGGATGGAAAAGGAAGGTGCATGCTACGAAAGTCCTCTGCATAACGGTACTCTCTTAACTGTTTGTTTAAGATATAAAAATGAAGTGCAATACACTCTTTTAAAAATTCATGTGTTCAGCCATAGTGGTTTATCATGGCATATGCGAAAAACAAGTTTCATAATAATTGTCGTCATTGGGTTCTCTTTCGATATCAGTGTTTTCAATGGGCCTTTCAATCATTTGATCATATTCTGGCTGACTGTGTATTTCTCTCTCTGTCTGACAGGTTCTCTCTCAAGATCAGAGTTCGCTATCACTGTGCAGGGAGGGGGACACGTATCCAAGTACCAACTCTTTGACCACATCACAGTGAGTTCAAACATTACAGAGTTCATGATCAGGTTCAATTTGTCCTTCAGAATCAGTATAAATATTTTCCACTGAGCAGAAATCCATTTGTATATTATCATCCATCCTGTGCATAAGGAAACTCAATTTTGTTTACTTATGGTTGTAGAGAGACATCTTGTCCCGCTAAAATTGTAATGCACTCAGTGATGAAGAAATGACTAAATGGATTACAGTATCCTTGTTATTGCAAAGTAGAAAGACTGGTTGAAATATGAAAGTTCCCAAGATGGGTAAGGCTAGGAGCTACTGAAATGTCCTATTACTGTGGCTACATACATGATAATACCACATGAGTGTACCTTAAAGGCCAAGTCCACTCCCCCAAAAAACTTACTTTTAATAGAAGCAGAAAAACCAGACAAACCAATCAAAAAAAGTATCAGATTATTATAGTAGGTCCTCTAAAGAAAAGACCTTTCTGAATCATAACTTTTGAAAATTTACATTTTAATCATTTTGTTTTGTTGAAACAAAAAGAAAAGTAGTCCGGCACTTTGTCACAGTGATGTTACCAGTTCAATCAATTTGAAGTGCCCTTAATATGTACAGTGATTCCAACTTTCAAATTACCATAACTCTCTTATTTTTGTGTCTGAAGTAATTCAAACTTTCACAGTCTGCTTCTCTGATTTTTCTGCTTTCTTTTAGAGTAGTTGTCTGTTAATTTTGTTATTTTAAATTGAAAAAAAGTCAGCCTAATGCACAGGGTCAGATTGGCAACTAATACAATTGTTTCATGTTTAAAATATTCTAATTTTTGTTTGTATGATATCCCCTAGCAGATTCGATTAAAAACTAAAAATTGTATTTTTTACAAGCCTGAGTAAGTAAATGAACACAAGTATGATTTAATTTGTTTTTATACTTGTAGGTTGGTATAAGAGTTCACAGCTCCAGAGCTCACCCACACTCTCTCAGATTGGAGCTACTAGCATCTGAGCCTCATAATGCTGGCCTGCAGAATGATGTACTAGGCAGTACACTCAGGACTAACATTGTACAGGTATGTCTAGGCAGATTTGTCTATGTACCATTCCACTTTATATGTCGTATAATGTATATTTCTATTTTCATATGTATATGCCTATCACCATATTGATAATGTAAGTTTTCTTCATTTAATTTGTGTATGTTAATTATGTAAAGTGCATACATGTTAATACAGTATGAATACTAAGCACTATATAAATTATTATGATTATTATTATTATTATTATGTAATTATTACTTCTTATTGTATTTTCATTATTTTCTGTTACCATATTAGGAGGTGAAGTCGCTGAGTGATGAGAGCCCGTTTTCATCGATAACCCTGCAGGACCAAATCAAAGTCTTAGGATCCAGCCTTCCTGTACTACACAGACAGTATGGACAGACTGATGGAAGCTTTTACACCATGTTTCAAGACTTCTCTCATATGAACTTAAGAGAGAAAGATTCATGACAAAAATAATAATAATAATAAAACAATGCTTATGAAGTGCTTTCCACTTAATTAAGTCTCTATTAAAGCGCTAACAGTATGGGCAGACTACTTCTATATCATGCAAATATACATAATGAAGGTAAAGTAGATATCATTCATTGGTCAATGATGATGATGATAATTTCAGAATGTCCAATTGTGGCCTTTACTTGCCATTTTTATTGATAATAAGGTGCCAAGATATAAGTGATCCATTATGAAATATGTGCCATGTTTTCGATATAACCTATTGACTCTTATTCCTCTAAGGCTAAATAATAATAAAAATGACTGTTTCTTATAAAGCCATTAACTGGCCAAAATGCTTACAGTATTAACTGGCCAAAATGCTTTTACAGTATTATTCTTACCCTGGTCACTGCATTCAATTACTATTTTTGCACATTACAGTGCACATCTTCTGCTCCCTGGGGAGCATTCCAGCTGGTCGCCTTTTTTCAGGAGCGAACATGCTAATCCAACCCTAATGATGTTCGGTTCCTACCAGGTAGGCCTACCCATTTAACATCTGGGTGGAGAGGAACAATGTAGATAGAATGCCTTGCTCAAGGACATATAAGTGCCATACTGGGACTCGAACCCAGGACCTTTGCATTTCCAGTCAAGGGATTAAACCACTAAACTACAACACCCCTAAAAAGAGGGGAAAACATGGTTCCTAGAGGCAATAAATTGATATCAATGGACACTATCATAAACTTGTTTTGATGGCATAAGAGGTTAAAGCTCTTATCTGACCTCTAAAATAGATTTAGGTATGAAAGTAGGTTTATCAGTAGTATTTAATTTTTTCCAGTTCAAACTAAAATGATTCATGAACATTTTCAGAAAACTTTTCCAGGTGATAAGTGCATGTTTATTTTGCCAGGATGCCCTTTATAAGATATATACCAGGATGGTGTAAGCACATAATATAAAGTCAGATGTTTTGAGATTAACAAGGGTTATATCATATATTCTGAAATTTTATTAATGGTAAACGAAAGTTATATTTGTTAATCATGCCTATGATCAAATGGTTACTCTCCTTCATGAAAGCCTCTCTCACCTCAGTACACAACCCCCAAAAGTAGAAATAAAGATAGTTTACCATACAGAAGAAACTGGGATGGATTTATAAACGAAGTCAAGTAGATATTATGGAGCATGTTAGTGAAGAAGGATGTCTATTTTTATTTTAATTGTCACCTGCAATATATCTGTCTTTCTAATTTCCCAAAGTGAAAATAATTTAAAAGATAATTTAAATCATTATAAGGCTTATATGAACCTGCATGTGCATGTACATGGAATATTTAGTTCCTGTTGGTTGTTTAAATTCATGGTGAAAAATTAGAACGACAAGTACGTGACAAGATAGATCTGCATTTATAGTGGATGATAACTTGACAATACTGTTAAGGAAGTGTTATATCCATGGAGAAAAAAAGTGTACTTGATTTAATAGTCTGATAATCTTTTGGCTTCTATATGGTTTTTATATATATTTGATACTTCTTGTAAATATTGTATAGAAAATGTGAATAAATCAATGAATTTTAGAATTTAAATGTATTTTGTGCATCCTAGCTTTCTTAATTATCCATACGCTTTTTGCTTATTTTTTTTTTCTGTTTCTTTTTCCTTACAGATCGAGTATATTGCAATGATTCTCTGTAGGAGTTATATACTAAATGAAGTTTATGAAAGCTTTCTTTAACATACAGTTCTATCAACAAGCATATACAAACTAAAGTTTGTAGATGATATAGGTGAATTGTTGGCTTGCTTATCGGCTCACTACAAAAAAAAATGAAAAGGAAAAATAAAGAGCCGCAAAAAAAGAAAGGATATTGTGGAATTAGAGAAAGAGGAAATGAGAAAGAAGAAGCAAATTAGGAAGGGAGAAAATTTCAGAAAAGAGAGAGAGCTATAGATCGAGATATATTGCACCTAACTAATTTAGGCCTATCACCATAATTCTTGCTCCCTAGGCCTACTTAAAGGCTTTTAAAATTTAACTGAGTATACATAACATATGATTGAGAGACATATGTAGTAGATGTGCACCTCCCCAAAATAATTATGTCCCTGTTTTGTAGGTGCTTCCCCTCGATCCCCTTTGAAAAAATACTTTGCCACCGAAATTAACCTTATAATAGTGAAATGGTCCCTAAATATGTAAACACTGGGCTTAGATCACTTCCAATGATCAATGTCCGTTCCCGTGTCCCACCAGGGGCGGATCTAGCTTTTTGCTAAGGGGGGGGTTTGACCAAAATAATGACGATGCGGAGCATCGTCCACGAGCCGCGAAGCGGCGAGCCGATTTTTTTTTGTGGGTGTTTATTTGAACCCCGTAAGTGATGTTTTCCTGGCATCTATTAACACAATGGAGACCATAAAAAGCAGTGCATGATAACGTCTTTTTAAATCAAGTAACAGTTAAATAAAATAATGACGATGCGGAGCATCGTCCACGAGCCGCGAAGCGGCGAGCCGATTTTTTTTGGGGGTGTTTATTTGAACCCCGTAAGTGATGTTTTCCTGGCATCTATTAACACAATGGAGACCATAAAAAGCAGTGCATGATAACGTCTTTTTAAATCAAGTAACAGTTAAATACACAGTTATATCCAGAGTTATCATGTGTTTGGTTAAGTTACCAGATGAGTTGAATATCTTCTCACAATATTTGCACTTGAAAGGGTTTCTCTCCAGCGTGCGTTCTTTTTTCTTTCTTTTTTTCTTTTTTTTCTCTTTTTTTTCCCTTTTTTTTTTTTTTTTTTTTTTTTGGGCCGCCCAAGGGGGGGGGGGTTTAAACCCCCTAAACCCCCCCCGTAGATCCGCGCCTGTGTCCGTTACATCTGATCAATAAGCTGCTATTAAACCATTCGTTCTCCGACACTTTAAAATCAACAAAAACAAACGGAGAGCTAGAGGTGAACGCGTACATACCACATGTGGAGCTAGATATCTAGCTATAATAGCGCATAGCTAAATTGCGATTAGCGGATTTGTCATTGGCGATGTGTTGGCGTGTATTGCCAATACTGCTGGATTGACTTCATGGCTTCATGACTTCATGGTATCGTAAAACTAATGTTTGTTCTATTATTTGATCAAAATTATTTAAGCCAAATTTGATTATCTACCAGAAGTAAAGACAAGGATTCATGATGTTTTTTTTTCTAGTCTAGTCACGTTGTGATAATTGAGTTATCGTAAATCACGGAAACTTGACAAACTAAAGACAGTTTCTTAACTTCAGTCCCATGTGTGTGAATACACGTTCTAGGACAGGTAATTTCATCTCTCTGCACATGCACTCTGCAGACAGATGAATTATAATTAAAATGTTATGAATTGGGTGTTTGTCTGTGAAATCTAACCTTCTAAACGCAATTTCCAGTTTTTCTGCTTTTCAAAAATTACTAGACCCTCTATTCTAGACTATTATTAGACTATCAGTAACAAAGTGGCAACGCAAAATGTTTAATTTGTGTAGATTCTAGATCTACTGTGGACTGCGCGTATTTCCGGCACAACCAACAGTAGGGGCGCTGGCACAATAATGAGGATCGTCTGCATAAGCAAGGATATCTATGTGGAAAAAATGTGTCCTAATAAATAATGATAGTCTGCATTTTCGTGGCCTTTTTTTTTTTGTGCTCTGCAGGTTTTCGGGATCCCGATCCCCATAGGAAAGTGAAAAGTATGCCGCAGACTAGACCGAAAACTTCAGTCTCTCTAATCGTCGGTTGTTCCACTGAGACTACGTCTGGCTCCACTAGACCTCCGATTAGAGAGACTGAAGTCTGGGGACCTCTTTCTGTGAGGCACTGTACGGAACAAATGGTTCGGTTCGACCGGACCGCGATGAATGAGATATGCAACGAGATTTTCACTCTTTACATCCTCATAACTGCTGCAATTACAACACAAATTAAAAATAACATATATAGAGTAGAGGCTCCGGTTTGCGGCATAGCCCGGTTTGCGGCCCTCGGTCAAGGTCAAAGTAATTAGTATATGCAAATTAGTTATATGCGCTTAAAAAATTACCCCTGGATTCCCAGGTAAGTATGCTTTGCCGAAATACATCGACAGTACAAGTACTTGCCGTACGGATTCTCCGCTGACGCCGACGGAAATCTACGTCACCAGTCGCCGATAAGAAAATCAGCAGGTGCTAACCGGTGAGTTAAGAGATTGAGACATAACTAGATCAATATTGTAGCTCTATTCGTCCGATTGGAGGTGAAATTTGGTGTTGATGTGAGAGTATGTTGGCTGTGGTCCGTTCTGTATCGCAGACATTTTGATAATGCCGCCGCAGAGCTAGTTAAGGGGGTGGCCATGTAGCTATGACGTATTTGGTGGCCACGCCCTACGTGCGGCCGGGGGCGCTAATACACGTATAAAATGCGGGTTTGTGTGTAACGTGGTGTTGCGTTCAGAGCACGTCTACGTCGTTGATTAAATCATTGGTTCTGGTAGATTTTACGGGTTTCTGCATTTCATTAGTTGTTTTTATTGAGTTCGTTAGTTCAAAATATAAAATTTGATATCATTTTAAAGTTATTTAGCTGGTGTTTGTCGCAAATAGGCGTGAACGTTGTATGTTGAAAAGTATAATGAACCGAGGTGTGTACCCTCTAGTTTCTAGTAGTTCGCACCCCTTTCCTCCGTAATTTATTCTAGTCGGGAGGTACCATTCAAGGAAAAGGTGAATTTGTTTCAAACTTAATAAATTTACCGTAACAAGAGATAGACAATTATTACTTGGCTCACCCGTAGTAGTTTGGTACATGCTTTGATCGTGACGTGGCATATAGCTTTGTGACGTACTGTAGATGTATCGTAGCGCACTAATTGAAAGAAAGCAACAGGTGCATCGATCTCGATCTATACTAGTAGGTCACGTCTCGATCTCGAACATACGTTATCAAAAATGAAAATACTTTGAATGGATGAAATTATCATAACCTTACGTTGAATATTTAATTATATTAACAATATGATAAGGATAGTTTGATACATCTAGACTCTAGATCTAATTGTATTTTGTAGTTCAGTAATGTCTTTTTTAATGGGAAATGGAATAAAGATTCATTGATTCTTTTTTAATGATATTGTAGGCCTATGTCGTGGCAGCTGATAGCTATGACTATATTTTGTAGTCTCCTAATATTTTCTTTCTGTTTCGATATTTCAAAAGCTGCTTAATAATGGATGGTAATGAAAATAATGGTATGATGACATTAAGTTCTAGAAATGCTTCACCTAATCTGCATCTAGTTTTCTGTTAATACATTTTCTCCTATTTTCCTCATTAACAGAAAATGCCTGCAAGAAGAAAGTATACAGGGGCCTCACTGGCGGAGGCTGTAAATAGAGTTAGATTGGGCGAGCTATCCCAGAGACAGGCTTCCGCACAATATGGAATACCGAGGGCAACAATCTTTGATAAGATATCAGGTCGACGACCCCCTGAGATGTGTGCCATGGGGCCATCCCCCTACCTGACCATGGCCGAGGAAGCGAAAATTGCCACCTGGGCAATTCAGATGTCGAGAATTGGCTATGGTAGGACCAAGCCCCAAATATTGCAGGTAATAAGATACATAAAAAATACAGTAGACCTATATACTTTTATTTTACTTGATGATATAAAACAATTCCACAATCGTGTTTTAACTGTGACTTTATAGAAGAAAATATAAAAAAGCTTTATTCTGATTTAGATTGAAGATTCGTATGGAAATTATTTAAATTTATTCCAACAAATTGCTCATTTCACTTATTGAATTAATTACATCATTAAACATTGATTCATATTACGATTTTCCTTTTTCTCCTTTTCCTTTTCTTCACCTCATGCAGATGGCCCAGCGGATCATCCGGGATGATGGGAGACCCAACCCGTTTAAGGACGACAAGCCGGGGAAGAATTGGTTCAGTCGTTTTATGACTAGAAACCCCACCCTTTCCCTGAGGACCCCCCAAGCTCTAGGGCAGGAGAGGGCAGTCCTCACCCCTCAGAAAATTGACAAGTGGTTCGAGGGACTGCACCAATACATGGTGGAGAAGAATGCAGTGAGCATCCTATCATGCCCGGACAGAATCTGGAACGCTGATGAAAGTGGCTTCGCTCTATCGCCGACGGGAGACAGGGTCATCGGGATGCGAGGGGCGAAGTTTGTGTATTCGTTTTCGTCGACCACCAAGACCAATTTGAGTACGCTAGAGGCAGCATCGGCCAGTGGCATCTTTTGTCCCCCGTTCATCATCTACCCGGGGAAGAGGGTCTCCCGGAACTGGAAGCCAATGGAAGGAGCACCGGAAAGCTGGTTGTTCGGCTTCAGTGAGAGTGGATGGATGAACTCCGAGCTGTTCTATTCATGGCTCGCCAACCATTTTCATCCATTCCTACTGAGCCGTGGAACCCACTTTCCTGTGCTCCTTCTTGTGGATGGTCACGCCAGCCACGTCGACCTGCATGTAGCGGAGTTTTGCCAGCATAACAATATAATTTTGTACAGGTTACAGGCACACGCGAGCCACATCATCCAGCCGCTAGACCTGTCCGTCTTTGGGCCTCTGAAGAAGGCATACAAGAAGAGAGAAGGGGAGTGGAAGGATGCCCATCCTGGTCAGTTCGTCACCAAGGCATTCTTTGCCGGCGTATTCGCCAATGCATGGGCGGACATTAAACCAGAGTTGGCCACGGCAGGCTTCAGAGCGGCAGGCATATATCCTTTCACACGTGGATATTGCCGGGACAAACTTGCCCCGTCGCAGGTGTTTACCACCCAAGCTCCACCAGCCGCCCCACCAGCCACCCCACCAGCCGCTCCAGCACTACCACCAGCCGCCCCAGCACCACCACCAGCCGCCCCAGCACCACCACCAGCCGCCCCAGCACCACCACCAGCCGCCCCAGCACCACCACCAGCCGCTCCAGCACCACCACCAGCCGCCCCAGCACCACCACCAGCCGCCCCAGTCATTCCAGCACCGCCACCCGCCCAAGAAGAACCATCAACCTCAACCGCCATGCCAATAAGACCCAGCACTGCGTATCAATATCGGCCACCCACCTACGTGTCCCCAGCCTTCGACAAGTATCTCAAGTTTCCCGAGGCAGTGAGGAGTGCCCCAAAGAGGAAGACCGGGGATGAGCTGCCGAACGCCATCTCCGGTCTAGACTGGATCAGGTACCAGACAAAGAGGCGAAGCGACAAGGAGGCTGAAGAGGAAAGGAAGAAGAAGAAAAGGGAAGAAAGGGAAGCTAAGAAGGCAGAGAAGGAGAAGGAGAAGCTAGAGAAGAAGAAGAAGGGAGGGAAGAGATCGAGGAAGGTGCAATTAAGGGAAGAAGAAGTCGACGAGATGGTTTGCAGCGAGTGCCAGGACGATTTCGACGATGAAGACAGCAACAACTGTGTAGGGTGCAACTACTGCCCACGGTGGTTTCACGTTGAGTGCACGGAGTTAATTGGGCTAAATATAGAGGAAGTTGAAGCAACCGATTTTAAATGCGGGGTTTGCGATGAAGAGTAATTTTACGTTTTTAATAATTTGTATTGTTTAATGAATCTTCCGTCCATTTATTTCTTCCTTTTTTTAAATCAAGCGGGTATTTTAAGCACTGATGTGGTTGCAGCCTGCACAGTTGTCGTTGTCTTCATTGTCGAAATCATCCAGCACTCGTTACAAACCATCTCGTCGACTTCGTCGTTGTCGAAATCTGTTTTGCTCTCCTTATTCTCCATTATACTTCCCCACTGTTGACGTTGTAAAACCTTTGTTTTTATACCTATTTATTTTGTATAACTTAGTTTATTTTCCACAAAAATAGCCTATTTTACATGTAGGTCTCATTCCGTATTTTATTTGTGCAATGCAGTAGTTTCGTACCTCAACCTGTTCAAGTGCAATTTATTTGATTTGATGTACCTGTAAATTGATTCCTTTCATATATCTAAATATTATGTTGCATATTTTATTGACAGTTTATGAATTTCCTTCATTTTAATTTCACTGCCTATTATTCATTCTGTTATATTTCATTTTACATCATACCAAAGGTCCAATTGTATAGGACTTTCGTCACACTTGTGTAAAATAATTTTGTTTAATTTTACATCATATCGAAAGTCAATTACTAATTCATGAATGTTCAAGAAACTTGTGTTTCTACTCGCACACAAAGAGAGAGAGAGATAAATAGATCAGCATGAGAACAAAAAGAAGGAAAAAGTAAATAAAATGATTTTGGATTTCAACCAAAATCAAGTTTGTTCATCATGAATTCAGAGTCTTAGAAATTATCTTTATTTATTTCGTTCGAATATTGGGTGATTACTTTGATTGAAATGTATGTAAAGTGATAAACGAGAAAGCGCTGAGAGAAGTTGAGGGGGGGGGGGGAGAGATTGAGAGAGAGAGAGAGTGTGTGTGTGTGTGTATACGTGTGTGAGAGATAATAGAAGATAGAGAAAAAATAGAAAGAGAATTAAGGAATGTAAGGATTTTAGTTGAGGGAGAGATAAGAGTAGCCGTGAATTGAAAGAGGGACCCAATGAATGAACAAAGCTTTTACATTGAGACTCGGCTGATAATTTATTGAACAGATTTAAATGCAACAAAATAATCAAGCATGCATGTAGATCGACACAGATAAACTATAAAGTTTACAAGGAAAAAAAAGGGCATGCTAAAATTAATTAAAACCAGAATATTTACATTAAATTATTTCTTTAAAATGCCATGCAAACAAAAAATGAAGATATAAGCATTCAGTAAATGATAGACTTATTTCTAAACAACAACAATGAGTTCGGGAAGGAAGAAACACTAACAAAAATCGGGGCATTATGACGTAAAGAGGTTATACATCTGTCCTACATTTTCTGGGTCGGGATATACCTGGACAGGATGAAAAGAATATGAAGGTTAAATACCTATTCATGAATCAAAATGATTTCTTAATTGAAGATAAATAAATATAACAGAAGGAAATACATGCTTAAAGTATAAAATAATATGAAAAGACCAATATTCTCTAATATTTACAGCCAAATTATACTTAAACAGCGCACCGGCAACGCACTGCCGCAAACCGGGTTACGCACGGCCGCAAACCGGGCAACTTTTACGTCTTCTAAAGTGGACAGTACTGACCACGCTGTGGGTCAGTTACGTTATTTGTGCCTTCTATTTAATAACTAAATATATGAACTCTCCATTGACGGTATTGAAGCATTCTGTGAGTAATTGCATAAAAAATAAAATCGGCAATTCCCACTGGACGGCCGCACACCGGAGCCGCTACTCTATAGCTTATTTGACTTACGATAGCTTGCTCATTTAGATCCTAAATTAATGATTAATCCGAGAAAGTCTCGTCGTCAACATTATCCGTCTTGGTTTTAGTTGATGAATATTCATTTTTTCTTTTCGAGCGTCCAATAGCTACCGTAGCTACGTACGAGTCGGCCCAGCTTGACCAACGAACTCCCACGAAACGAGTGCTCTGATTGGCTATTTGGCTATGTTTTGGTAGGTGGACCCGGAAATATATCGGCCGCCGGGTAATATTTCGAATGCATGAACGTACTGCTTCGCGGATCTGAGATACAAATTGGATAATTCATATAAGTAAGTCCGTAAATTATGTATTTAATATTAAGTTATCAAATTTTGATAACTGTAATTAGGACAAATGACATACCGACCTAATTTACATCTGATTTAGAAATCAGAAAATTAGATCTAAATAAAGAAAATCGGGGAGAAAATGTTTTGACAGAAAAAGCTGCCATTGTTGGCTATAGCTACCCCCACGGTACGAGATCTCTGGGTTGCCATCTGTATTGGGGAATGACAACAAATGTCAGTTTTATTAAAGAAATGACCCAAATCAGATGGTTATTGCTGTCTAGCCGCAGACCTGCCGCAGACTTTTAGTCTGCGGCAAAGAGTATGCCGAAGTATGCGGCAGAAAGAAATTTTGCTGCAGGCTTGCCGCATACCAGTATGCCACAGGAACAGTCTGCGGCAGATCTGCGGCAGGATGAAACTTTGCTCCAGACTTGCCGCATACTAGTATGCCACAGGAACAGTCTGCGGCAGATCTGCGGTAGGATGAAACTAATTTGCTCCAGACTTGCCGCATAAGCTAGTATGCCACAGGAACGGTCTGCGGCAGGGCGAAACTTTGCTCCAGACTTGCCGCATACCAGTACGCCACAGGAACAGTCTGCGGCAAGTCTGCCACAGAAAAGTGGGAAATTATACAGTCTGAAGCAAGGCTATAGGCGGCCATTTTGTAGGACATGCGCAGTACCATATGAGGTTGCAGGCTGAGCCCATGATCTTGTAAATTCCTGTGTTAATTAGCACTGTTAATTGTCTTTTTAGCTTCTGTCAAACCAAACAATTTGCTTCAAGTTCAACTGGTACCATAAGAGGAATTTATTACATAAGAGGAGACTGAGGAATTAACGGACTGTTTCAAACTTTTTTGTTGTGCCATATGTGATCTTATCTTTAGCCCCACTAACTCACTTTTTTGTTGTAACTACCCAAGACGAAAATCCAATTGAAACTAATTGAACACCAATTGAATTTTCAATTGGTCTCAATAGGTTTTAACAAGTTTCAATCGGACTTTAATAGGACTTCAGGTGGTTTCAATTGGTCCAGATTGTCCCTATTGGACCAATCAATTGGCCCATGGCATTGGCCCCATTGGCCTTATATATGCCCCATTAGACTTTAATGGGACCCCAATTGGCCTGAAGTTGGACTTCAATTGGTCCAATTGAAACCAATTGAAAACCTTTTAAAGTCTAATGGGGCAGATTGGTCCAATTGAAATCCCATTAAAGTCTAATAGGGCCAATTGAAACCAATTGAAACCAATCATCTCATGCATATTCATTATTACCTTACACGTGTGACAGAAAAATACATTTATCATGATTTGTTAAGCAAATTAAGACAATGCACATCATTTTTGTGATTTCTATTTTCCTTTTGCCATTATTAACCAATAGATTATTTTGTCTGATCATGTTACAATTACATTCACGTTTTAGCAATAGATTGATAGATTGATATTGATTTTATGATTACTAACCAAGAAACAATATACATATTTAGTATATATATACATGTATGTATACGAGCCTATGTCACTTTAAATGTTACTCTTGAATACACTTCAAATGATCTATGTGATGGAGTTAATACAATTGAGAATAGAATATACCTAATTGGTAATATCGATATATATTGGTATTACCTAATTACCTAATTGGTAATATCGATATTGCCAATATCGATTATGAAGTATCAATCAGTTTATCACTGGTTCTATCTACATGCATACTTTATTGCCACGTACTGGATATGAAAGAGTATGCGGCAGGTCTGCAGCAGGTCTATATGAGATATTAATATTCATGATGAAGAGTCTGCGGCAGGTCTGCAGCAAGTCTGCGGCAGACCTGCCGCAGACTCTTCATCATACTGAAAGAGTATGCGGCAAGTCTGCGGCAAGTCTGCGGCAGACCTGCCGCAGACTCTTCATCATACTGAAAGAGTGTGCGGCAAGTCTGCGGCAGACCTGCCGCAGACTCTTCATCATACTGAAAGAGTGTGCGGCAAGTCTGCGGCAGACCTGCCGCAGACTCTTCATCATACTGAAAGAGTATGCGGCAAGTCTGCGACAGGTCTGCGGCAGACCTAATTTGCATGTGAAAAAGATGACTGTCTGCGGCAGATCTGCGGCAAGTCTGCCGTAGGAGTATGCGGCAGGCTCATTTCTTTCCTATCGAACCGTGCCCTGGCGATGCGAAAAACGGAAAACCGCGCAATAATAATACCCCCAGTTCACCGTCTACTTTTATGGGTTGTCGGTCTTTCACAGATTTATTGCTCATAACCTGAAAGTCTCTTTACAAAGTCAATGTAAAATCAGAATCGTATAATAATATTGTCTGTGTGTGGCCTATAATACTGCTGCTATAGGGAAGGTTGACAAATATGTTTGCCTTTTAATTTTACACTAATCTTGATATGTCATGATATGAAACTACCTGAAAGCTACCAGGATAGATTTTTCTTTTTCATTTTGACAACATATTTTGATTACCAGGGTGATTAAATTGCATTGATGAATAAAACATATGGTTGAAAGATTCTCTTTGATTTCTTTTAGGACAACAAAATGGCGGAAAGTTCATCCGAAAAATGCAGGATACCGGAGGAAATTAAGAAGTCTGTGCGAGCTGTCCTCTTGTCCAAGATTGGAGGGGTGCCACTGGAAAGCTTTTCTTCTGACTTCAAGAAACTTGCAGGCTACCCACTTAATTTCAAGAAGCTTGGTTTCTCAATCCTCAGACAATTTCTAGAAGCCATGCCAGATCATGTTAGGTAAAATAAATGTGAGATGTGGATCAAGAGACAGAGATGGGAAAAATAAAGAAGAGATGTAAATAATTGAAAGAAACATAATTACAAAAATATTTGCTTTTACAATTGCATGATATAAATTGTTTATATGATGACAGTGTTGAACAGGGAAGTGAAGGGGGGGGGGGGGGGGGACCATGATGCGTGTTAAATACTTTGTATCATAGACAAGGAGTACTGATGCTTGTAAGTAGTTCTAGCTTACAGTCTGCCTGTCTTTCCTTTTTTTTAATTTTTTTTATTTGCTGTTGTTGCAGACGTCACAACTATATACTTTCTAGAGAAATAATTAATGCCACATTACATTATATTTGTTCAGGTTTAATTACAGTGATGAGGCATCAAAGTGGATGTTGTATGGAATAGGGGATCCTAAATCCTACATGAGCTCTGCAGCAAAGAAAGCACAATTCTCAAAGCCTGGTGATGGTGAGTAAAACAACAAGGATATTCTTGAAATTTTAACTTTATGG
The DNA here is from genome assembly GCA_035222895.1 of Strongylocentrotus droebachiensis. NCBI lineage: Eukaryota > Metazoa > Echinodermata > Echinoidea > Camarodonta > Strongylocentrotidae > Strongylocentrotus > Strongylocentrotus droebachiensis. The sequence goes on along the minus strand of JAVYIG010001674.1, from coordinate 156,594 downwards.
ATACTAACTGATCATGAGTTTATTGAGAACCCCTCCTGGTAGTTAAAAAGTCAAACAGGCAGCAACAATATTTGTGTAGTGTATGATTTCCTGGGGGGTGTTTTATCAAGCCTTAAAATTGATCTTAAACTCGATCTGATCAATTTCAAGGGCCCAAAATTAAAATTGATTTTAGGCCCTGTTTTATCAAAAATAAAATTGATTTTAGCTTAAAAATTGATTTGATTTAAAACAGCCAACAAGTATCAGTTTTACGCTAAAGCTGATTCGGCCTTAAAATTGATTAAAAAAATTAATAAATTGAATTCAATTTTAGTTCAGTGATAAAACACCCCCCTGGTGAACAAATCAAGGAGACATGGCATTTAAAACGAATTGCATACATAACCTGTTTGGTAAGACAAGCAATAATGTTTGTCCAACCTAGCAACCACCAATGTGTACAATTTGCATGTTGACTATCAAGATCCAGTGATAAAATAACAGGCGAGTATAATGGCTCGTTGCTAAGTTAACGTTACAAATATGGAATACATTTTAAAAATGGTCTATTCAATCATCTCATATGGACCATTCGCAAAAGCTACGTAATGGTTATAATTCACATTTGGTTTTCTACTTCTACGTTTTTGTTTGATTAACAAAAAAAAATCCCTTTTCCCTTTGAAACAGGGACAAAGGAAGCCAGAAAGAGGAACAGAAAAAAATCCCCAAAGTCAAACAAAGACAAAGGTAAATGTTGCATGCGTGTGTGTGTTTGTATTGGATTTTTACAGACGTGTATCAATCGGATATGATTATTTACGTCTGGGGACCGACCTTTAAACATCACCATCTGAAAGACCTGACTCGGTTTCGAACCTGCGTCCTTGTCTGAATCAGTTTGTAACTCCGTTGTTAGGTGGATTACAGGCGCACGCCACAACGCCTAGTTGCAGTAACGGTATTAAATACCTGTATGTATAAAGAAAGATAGTTTGCGCATTAAGAGACCTTTGGACTGTTAGTCGTTTCATGTATTTCACCTTTTATATGTGGACCTAATGACCTATCACACCTACTAGCAAATAGTGAAACTGTTTCAACCCAACATAGAAAACTTTGCATCTAATTAATATGTACTGTCCTTTGTAGATTTTTTGATGACTGTTTTAAACAGATTGAAATGTTTGAATATTTGGGATAAGATTTGAAGGTACATGTAATATTGTCTTGACTGCGTGTTGATGTTCATAGTTGGTTAAATTTGTTGCAGTTTTTCTTTCTCCATTTGACCTTTGACTCCTGTCTAATTACTCAGGCACTAACATTTCCCATTTTATTGTGATTGACACTCATGCTCTAATGTACATTAGATCCTGATGTAAAATGATATCCTATTGTAACTAAAAAGACATACAAAGAAACCAAAAAGATATAAGAAAAAGAAAAAGTAAGTAATTTCCTGTGTTAGGAATGACTGCAATATATGACAAGCAAAGGTTCAAGTACCCTGTAAATGGCACCTAACTTGATTCCTAGTGCAAGACATTAATCTATACTTGCTACCCTCGACCCATTTTTTAATTAAATAGGAACCTGGTTATATTCAGTTGCATTGATATTAAACACAGCTAATGCCAGGATAATAAGTTCCAATACACCTTGGGAACAAATAATTATATTTTATCATAATTTGATGTGAACTATCAGTATTTTAAAACTATTTATGCAATGAAGTGATTGAAACAATGAACTGGATGATAGAATTGTATTACTCTTTGTTCATTGAAGAAGTGTTGTAGTGTAAAAGTCTCCAGGTTGTGAACGACAGGGTGCAGGTTTTGAATCCCTACTGCAGCAGTAACGTCCATTGGCAAGACATTCAAGATAAACTTGAGTTCTGGTAATAATAGAAAATAAATTCTCACAGAATCCACACAAAACTTACACTGAATGTTCAAGATTACAAATAAATGACATGCACTAAACGATTTTGGTAGAAAATGTATAGGGGCTGAGTAATAAGCATAGAAAGTTAGAAACATAAGGAAAACAAGGTAAGTAGGCTCAACACCATGTCCTTTACACAGGTCACTATGTGCAAATGAGAGTTGTGGTTTTTATTGAAGATGGTTTTTGTGAGTTTGTTTTTATCTTACTGGTTCAAACAATCAATCTACTGCAGGATAAACAATCCAGAACGAATTATAGCCATGTTCTCTAGAGCATACGATTCCCATACCAGAGCTCAAGATTAGCTTTAATCTACATTTATCATTCTCCACCTTGGTGTTAAACAGGTACCAGTAGGAAGGAATTCCTAGAATGCTGTGAGTAGCCAAGTCGGTACCTTTGCTAAAGCTAGGGGTAATATTGTAGCACCTGAGCAGTGAGCACCTTGGGTGGTGGATATGAGCACTATAATTATCCAATATTATTATTATTATTATTATTATCGCAGGAGAGAATCGCCGTGCCAAAGAACAAAATCTATCACAAAATTCAAACACCGATCAGAAAGCTGAAGGACTCAGAGTATCACGCAGTCATAGAGGATTATTCTCAGTATGTGTATTCTATAACGGAAAGCTGGGTGACAACAAACACATAGTAATGCAGGTTAGTGCCCATTCTCATTCATTTGGAAATCATGTTTGTTTTTATAAGCTCTCAAAATGCTTTTGTTCTATCATTTGACAGATATTTGAAGAGTAAAAGTCACCTGAAGAGAATAATTTGTGTATTGTTGGAATGTATAAAATCAACCTCAATTTTGTTTATCTGGCATTCTATAGATTAGGCTAAGGAGCAATTGGCATAACTCCATATTTTCAACTCTGTGTGAAATGTACCAAAAACTTATCTTTCCTTGCATTTGCAATGCTCCAGATATGAATATTAAATCCTTTATGTGACCAGGAGGATTGTGGTTTATAATTTTTCGAGATTTTTCAATTCCTCACATCATAAATAATTATGGTATGCAGTTGTTTTATTTCATCATAAAATGCATTTTTGTTCTTTTAACAGGAAGTTGTTGAGTTATTTGCTACCCAAGGAGATGTGATAGAAAAGTCCGCTGTAAATAAGTAAGTTAGAAAAAATGCTACCTTCGTGACAAAAAATTGAAATCTTGAAATATATTAAATGCAATTTGCTCTTTGAACATGAAACAATTTGTTGGATTAAAAAAGGGAGTTATGGCAATGTCCTGCACTTTCATTTTGTTTAGGCCAGTCATTTTGACATTTTCTAGTATGCAACTTGTACTTGGTATTTCTTATAAACATTGTTCATGATCACTGTGTGACTTGGCAAAATACCTTATCATTGTCGTCATCATTTCCATAATGGAAATATCCCTAGATACATGATTGCTACATGTTTGTCTTCTTTGCCAGAGCCTGTTTCGTTTATGAAATAAAAAGGTGGATGAGCAAATAAATGAAATTGGATAAGAGAATTTATGCAGGTTGGGGGCTCATTCTAAACTGGCAGTCAATGATGTACTGGTAATACAGCTGAGCACAGGGCATTTTCAAATATATCACAACATATGCAATTAGGGATAAAATATTGTGGTTCAACATTACCATTTATCATTGGAAATGTGTGAAGGAATGTACATGATAGTATAGAGGTTCATGTAGGGGTCCTGAAAAAGGAAATAGTGTTCTTTTTCTTCAAACATTAATCCAGTATACCGTAAATAACGTTGTATAAACCGCCCTCGTGTATTAACCGCACCCCTCTTTTTCGCCCTTAATTTTTTTTTTTTTTTTTTTTTTTTTTTTTTTTTTTTTTGCCGAGATTTTTTTTTTTTTTTTGTGTAAGATCATTACGGTACTGTAAATTAAAAAACAGTAGGGACCTAGGATAGAACCTTGTGGTACACCATGTAATAGAAGAAAAATTGGAGGAATTATTATTATAAACTACATATTGAGATCTATCAGAAAGATTACTTTCAAACCAAGATGACAGACAAATTTGAGTGTTGTTCTAGTTTCCGAGTGGTGAGTCAACACACCGATTACCGAGCTGGAAGACATTGCCAGGCATAGCGCCAGGTGGAGGGGCATAAATTGAAACTTTTTTTTTTTTTTTTTTTTGGTGTACCGTGTATAAACCGCACCCCCGACTTTGAATTTTTTTTGGCGGCAAAAAAGTGCGGTTTATACACCGTTATATACGGTACTTATTTTGCACGCTACCAAAACAGTGATTATTGTAGTAATTATATTTTCATTTTGTTTGTTTATAATTTTGAATAATTGAATACGAAATCCTAAAACTATTGACTTGAACTTTTAATATACATCTGTTTGTACTTCAGTTTTCAGCATTTGTATTGCAATTCACTACATGATCAGTTTAATAGTCAAAGTAATATGTAGACATGTATTATTAAAGTTGTTTGTAATATTGAATATATACCATTTAATGGAGATGAAGAGATCTTATAAAGGGAGAGGGTCATCAGTTCCCATGTGCAGAAGGCCATTATTTGCTGACACCAGACTTGATGGAAATACCGTTAATGGGTGTACCAGTCTGCACACAGCAAACCTATCAAGAAAAAAACCCTAGTCTCTCGGAGAGTATTTGGGTGAGGGAAACGTAAGATAAAGACTTTAACATATAGGGGAATGGGTGGAAAATGCAAAGAATTCCATAAGGCTTGCTTGTCTTAAAACGGAAGGCTAATCCTAGTCTGTCAGGACACTGTATTAAGTCGTGTTTATCGAGGGTGATTGACAACACCTGTTATTGGGTAAACGCCCAAGTTGAGAGCCCGCTACTCTGGGTCTTTAACTGAATATTAATTCTACAGTTAGACTAGATCATTTCTACATTTTCTTCTCGTTCCCTCCAGCTTGATGTTCTTCAGGTTTCTGCAGGAAGAGGAAGCTATCTCGGTCATCAAATTATACAATGGACGTTGTCTCGCTGATGGGACTCCAATCAGAGTCCAACCGGCTACAGAAAAAATGGCTTCTCAGAACAAATCTGAACGTCCTCATGGAAAGCCTTCCCAGTATGAACAACGAGGGGAGCAGCAGCAACATTTGCAGCATCTCATTCAGAAACAAAATCAACAACATGAGCAAATACTAGCACAACATCAGATGCTGCAACATTATAATTGTGAGCCGTGGTCTCCAGATACATACCAGTACCTGCAACCGCATATAGGTATGCAAGAAGCATACGTAGGAATGCATGGAGAGCCGTTCTCAGAGGTTTATTCTGACTACAATGGTTTCGAAGGTAAACATTTTTCTCATTTTGAAAATAGAGAATGGAGCATAACCCCAATTTGAGCTTATAATGGAGTTAAATGAATCACATGTTAAACATGATATTAAGCTTTCTGTGTACCGTACATATTTTGCATTAAGTATATGTTCATTGTTGTTGATGCCAAAAACTGCCCAAACCATGACATTGTTTACTGAAAAAGAAGTAACATGTTATCTAAGATTCAAAACAGTGATATTAGCTCATGAGAAAATATGTTTTCTTACCACTAATACAACTAAAACAATTCTTGTTTTAGTGGCATTTGATGTGATGTTGATTCTCAGGCTTTCCCATATTTCAGACGGTGATGGAGTAAATGCAAGTGCTGTAGTGGAGATATTTGTGTTTAATCTCAACACAGCAGTAACGAAAGTAAGTGAAATTTACTTAATTATTTGTATTTTATCAAGGCATTGGAAATATCAAGGTATTTTTTTATATTTTTTGTAATTGTCCTTGTTTATTTAATGCTCAATTTTGCCATGAAACATTAGGACAGACTGAGAAAGAGATAATACACAAACTGAACTTAAGGAAAACACATATTTAGCTTTGTTTGATAACTTTGGTGAGACAAAACACATTAAAAAAGTGATATACTGTATTTGTATGGAAGGGCATAAGGTTATATATATGATGCACTTTATAGGACAACGAGATGACCAAGAAATTCAAGTTAAATCCTTTCCTTTTAATTCATTGCCTAATGCCTCTGTAACAAGCCTTTTTTTGTATTTCTAAGGAACAGCTTTTTTAACTTCAATACATGTACTTCTGAAAAATCTGAAAACATACAGCTGTTTATTAAAATAGAGATTGATTTCTTACTAGACCAAAAGGCGTAATGTTGTATCCGTTCGATAAAGCGATGTAACCAGTACGTGTTATCATTATTAAATGTATACCCCCAACCTTAAAGATAAACTTGAGTTCTGGTAATGCGATTGCATTGTGAAAGAAAATGTGTGGAATGGATCAGAAAAGTTGATCATATAGCATGTAAGTAATGGTGTGTAATGCAAGGTTCTGGAGTCATCAAAATCATCATAAATTTGGCAGAGTCTTGGTAAAGTATTAATCACTTACACAGAAAGATGTATATGGGACAACGCACATGGTGTCGGGGCTAGTACTACCCTGATTTCCTTATCTTTCTATGCTCATTACTCAGCCAGTATACATTTTCTTCCAAAATTGTTTGGCACATGACATTTATTTGTAATCTTGAACATTCAGTTTAAGTTTCGTTAGATTCTGTGAGAATTCATTTTCTTTTTTTACCAGAACTAAGTTTATCTTTAACATGAGAAGACAAAACTAAACTTTATTGAATAAAAGCCTTTGAAAATCAAGTGTGCTGAAAACCATGGCTCATCTAGTCTCAGCAATTAGATTGGGTGTTGGTGATAAGGGTAGCTAGCGAAACGTAACAAAAAAACACCTTCAGTGGTAGAACCACATCTTTAGGATATGGAGCTTGTAAATGCAATTACCATCCCGATGAGGTTTAATGTAAGCCAAACTGTGATTCAGATATGTCAAAAAAGAACTTTGAATAATCAAACATCTTTTCATGCCACTACATATTTTCAAGCTACCTTACAGAGTACCAATGTCCCTATAAGAGAAATAAAGTATTGTATTAGCTCCTGCCTGCAGCAGGTTCTCCTATGTGTAGAACTCAATCCTTCTCTTTGTGTTTGTATATTAGGAGGATCTTCTGTCTGTTTTCTGGAGTTTCAACCCACTGAACGTGAGACTACGTAGTAAACAAGGTGATGGGAACAGAAGAAGGTTAGTTCTTTCTCTTTATAAAGCTTTCTATTCTGGCACAGTTTCTCTGTTGAAGGGAAGTCCACCCTGATATTAAATTGGCTTTAATAGAAGTAGAAAAGTTAGAGAAACAATTCAGGGAAAGTTTGAGAAAAATCGCGCAGTGAGAAACGTGCAATGCTAACTAAATTTCCGTACCCTTTACAAATATATACAATTTGACAGGCATATTCTTTGACATATTTCTTTTTGAGAATTGACAATGCTAATAAATAAAACAAAGATTGGCTGCTAATTTCTTGGGTGTCGGTTCACAGTACAGTTTCGAGATCACCTTGGGCAACAGTTTTGATTGTGCCCCTCAAAGCAGCCAACATTTGTATACTATTCACTTCGTAGGTAATATGCCTTCATTTGGGCTCCATGTTCATTCTGTTAACCCTCACAGCTATTGTACTTTAATCTTTGTGTTGTAGTCCAGTGGTTTAAGCACTTGACTTGAAATGCAAAGGTCTTGGGTTCGATTCCGACACAACACTAATTTACTTTAGGAAGACATTAATCATTAATTTGCCACTTCGTACCCAGGAGAGAAATGGGGATCTGGTAGGATGACAAAAGCCTTTGTGTTAGTAATTACCATATGCCACCTCGGTGACCATATGGTAGGAATACCCCCCCCCCCCCCAGGGATCGGATATAGTGCATATTATATGTGAATGAATCTGATGAATTAGGGTAATAATATCTGTAAAGTGCTTTCAGACGGTAATTTGTATTAAGCGCTATAATTATAATCCAGATTATTATTAAAGTATATTCCACATTTTTTCCTTTCTAGTTGCTTTGCCTTTGTTGCATTTGGTTGTCTTGTTGATGCTCACAATGCTGAAACCAGCATGCAAGGTACCTTTTTCAAAGGCTGTCATCTTAAGATAGAAATTGCCAAAACCAAACATCAACGACCGCAAGAAGAACGGGTCCCATTGCAGCAAGACAAACATCTCGACAACCGGAAGCCAAGAACAGATCGGAGTAAGTATCTTTATTTATTTGCTAATGTTCTTTGCCAAGATATTAATTGACTTACCCATAGTTTACCTAGATGAAGTACATTGGTACATGGTAAGAAGAAATTCCTTGAAAGTTTGAGGGCCTTATAGTAGCTTGCCAAATACCAGGGGGTAATCATGTGTATGCAAGGCCCTCAGGAAGAACAGTAATACTGATGAGGCTACCCTGGATAAATACAACTTAATAACGTGTCCTGACAGACAAATGATGCCAATGTGGAAGAAAATTGTGAAAATAGCATGTTCACACACAGGCTAATAGCCGATATTGGATAATACATTTCAATAGATTCCTCATATTATTTTGGTGGCAGATAGCGTACCATAAATCTCTGTCCTCGAGTTTTACCTCTGCATCTTTGTATGTCACAATGCTATTACCAATGTGTATCCTTATTGTAGGTCAATCAAGAGGTCAATCAAGAGACCACCGACCCAGTAGCCGATCTGAAGATGAATCTAATGACAGCATTTCAGCTGAGATGGTAGTGAGTGACAGTTCTGACAGCCCGTCATACATGGACAACAAGATACCAGTCATTGATGATTCGCCTTACTCTGCCAAAGCATCTCGTTTAGACGATACCTCGAGTTCTGGGGGCAGTGAAGGTTCTCCTGTTACTGGTCAACCAGACGGAGGCAAGATGGTTGGTAGAGGGAGAGGATCGTCACTCGGTCATGTATCACCCTCTCTAGGGAGGGGTCTCGCTCTGCTTAGTATAGGGACGGAGAAGAAGAAACCCAGGCCAAGTCTGGCTGATTTGGTAGGCAAACTCCATGAACTGTGATGCCTCACAGTGCAGCTGATGGTTGTGGGTTTACTGGTATCATAGAGTGTGCTTTCACGATGAAAACCCTTGCAGTTTAGAATGGGAAAACATTCAAAAATGCATATGATCGGTTTGCCCTTACCTGAAAATCCTGCATAGTATTGTCATGACATACGTAGGAAGAAGATGTACTGGTATGCTGATAGGGCCAACATGGGGCCAATATCCTTACAATCGTATGGTTTGAGGCTCTTGTGAGATGACCTGTACCAGCATATAGGAATGGCAGACTCCGAGACAATATGAAGTGTGGGTATTCCCCCTACTGACGTCCTTGACCAGTGTGTACAGCCATGCTGTATGTAAGTCTATTACTCTTGCAAACATTGGAATAGTGTACCATTAAAAGATGTTCTAGATGTCACCCAATTGCCTCAAAATTATCAAGCAGTCCTAAACTTTGCATTCAGATCGCAACAATTGATTCTATTGTCGTTGATATACCAAGGTGGGGGTGTATATCATTCTACCAATCTAAACCATGATGTCATTGTTTGTAGTGAGTCTATGTGCTTCATATCTTGGTCCTGGGCCCCGTTGCACAAAACTTACCATTGATGGTAACTTTGCCATCAATGGGAACTACCATGGAAACCTTGATTTTGATTGGTTGTTGAGCCCTGTTACCTTGGTAGTTGCCATTGATGGCAAAGTTACCATCAATGCCAAAGTTACCATCATTGGTAAGTTTTATGTAACAGGTTTCAAGCAGCAACAATGATATCCTGATCATGTTATCATAAGTATAATTACTGTAACTGTTATTAAAAGACAATCAAATCAAATACGAAGCAGTAAACCACAGTAGTTCCTTTAACACGGAAATGAATAGCAACTGCGTGCACCTACGCCTATTCACTTAGCTCTGTGATAAAATACAAGATACAGATATGATAAGTGGATTACACTGACATCATCTTTAAAAAAAAAAACGTCAAAGTTTTCTGTTTGATACCTGATGTAAGTCTCTGTGTGCTTAGAGTGTGCATAGAATCTGTAATTATACATGAGGGTTATCACAAAATGTCCATTGATTGAGACCCCCATTTATGGCTAACATTTATAAATGTGTACATTTTTTTTATCTGTATAAAATAGATTAATTTTTTTACAAATGGATTATTGCTGTAACGCCACATCGCATTGTAGTATTAACAGTGATAAGTTGAATTCATCTCATGCATGTATGAATGTGTAAGCACATCTCAAATAAAGGCTGAAGTGGAAAGACAGTTTTTAATCCTTTTGATCTTAAAAAATATTGCTAGTTAGTATCAAATAAGTTCCTATGGTGCTTCCAGTCCCCCTTTTGAAATTTTAATTCTATTAATTTTTTAACTGTACCTTGATTTGCATATTTCTGCTTTTATTCTGGACGGTATTTTTAATAATATTGAAATTCACAAAAATGAAATAGTGTTCTTTTATTATGAATAATTTTTTAAAACTATAATAGATTGCTTTTATAGTTTCTGCAATAGTACTTTGACCCAACTCTACATTATTGTTAATGCGCTGCATGTTGTAACATTGCTAATCTCATAGACCATTAGTTGTTGAATGAAAATGTTGTCGTTTAGTGTGTTTTGCTGAGCAGAATTGCAAGAGCAACTACAGTCACATTTCCTAAACAAGTAGAGAACCCAGTATCATCCATGTAAAGAGAGCTTGATATTGGAAGTGAAAATTATACAATGTATACCGGTAGTAAAAAAAGTGTAATAACAAATTGGATGTACCGGAAGGCGGAGGCATATTGGAGATGCAGTCGTATTTGGCTTGTTTATGATGACAGTATATGAAGAGTTTAATTCCAAAAGGAGCTAAATCCATTTTTATAACTTCAGAGAAAAAAAATAATTGTTTACCAGTTTTTGTACAGGCGTCTATGGAAGAGTGATATTAGAAGGTGCATTCATAATTGCTCCCAAAATTTAAGTAAATAATTTTGTTGAAAGACGGGCACTTAAGTGATCAATGTTCTGATATCAAAAACTCAATTTTCTTCAAAAGTGGATTCAGCCCCTTTTGGAATTAAGCTCTTCATATGTAGACCATACTTATTTTTACAGGTAGGGTATTTGTCATAATGACTTCCAACAGCCTGAAGTTGTTCCTAGCTTATTTGCCTTCATCAATATAACTATGCATTTGCATGCATGGAAGACAAAATGTTTAATACTGCCTGTATCTTCATGTATAATCCATATATTGAAACAAGGAATTTATTTCTCCTGATACAAAATGTGGTATTCTTTTAATTGAATGCAGTAAAAAAAAGAGTTGATTGATTGACAGGTTCATAGAGATTTGCACTCTGGGCATTGTGTTCAGTTTGGTCAAGAGTATCAGCTCAAATTCCTGATCTTTTTCTTTAAATAATAACGCTCTGTATGAAATGGTTTACTTTTAATACCTATGTTGAATATTCAATTTCATATCACATATCTGTTTGGATGTTTCCAAAGGTTTCCACGACGAGTACTCACAATTGATTGCTTTTGGTAGCACCATGTTGTTGCCTTAGTGAGAATGCTGTTGAATACATTCTTTCTTCAAAATAAGTAATAACCCATCCCCAGAAGTGGGTTCTTTTGACAAAAACTCTTTTTGCCAACACATGGTGTTTCTAAAAGCCCCAAAATACTTGTAATGATGATGTTTGTCATGTTTGTATTAGGGGTTTAGTTCTTACTTGATTTCATTACTACCGGTACATATATTTCATCTCCTGTAGAAGAGTGAGCTTTAGGTCATAAACTGTACTTTGGATTTAGGTGCTAATGATATATGAACATGTTCTGATGGAGATATCTACCTACCACATACTGGTAATGGAAAAAAACAAGATGCAATGTTAAACAAATTTCTGCAAACATTATTTAAAATGTGAATTTTAATGTAATTTTTAGTGTATGACAATAATCATTCATATAATTAATAATCTTTTTCCATACAGGGCCTTGTAATAAATATGCCAAACATGAATATTTGTTACTACATGTTGTTGGTAACAAAAAAAAATCGTTGTTAATAACAGTATCGGTAATGGATACATAAATCTCTCCATATCAAAACTGAACGCATTTAATATTTCTTGAAAATGTAAATGTGCTAGAGAGAATCTTTGAAAATAGGGTATGTTCTACTCCATGGGTCTATACAAAAATAGAGGAAATCATTGACTTTACTATGCTACATTATTTGCATGACATGAATAAATACAATGTTACAGAATTGTGTCTTCCTCAATTTCTTTTATTGTAAATATGTAAAGAAATGCAAAGCCAATGAAATATCCTAATACAGTTACATCACAATATTTCTCTATAAAACAACATTTTCAATGAAAGATAGGCTTATAAAACGAAGAATGTATAACTGTTTAATAAAAAGACATACTCACTTCTGAAATACATTTTAATAGATCCTGGCAGTATAATGCTATGCAGTTCAGCAGTTATGAATAAAATGTGAATTAATTTCAATTGAATTTAGGGTATACAGACAATTGCCTATTGTCTATATTTTATGATTTTACATGATTGGTACTCATCAGGATTCATAATATTGCACTTTGGTACTGCTGTAGAAGTTCTCATAAGTTACAGATACAATTTGTCTGTATGTGTATATAAGGTATAATTTATTTGAACGCATGCCTCATATGCAACATTAAAAAAAACACTTTCATAATCCATTAGAACATTTTTAATATGGAAATCTTGGTGAAGAAGTGAGTTTCTTTCAATTTCTATCATGATTTGCTAACCCATGAGTTTGTTCTAAAATGGAGAACTAATGAAATGCTGATGTTTGTTTTGAGATATTGTCATCCATATACACTTTCCAAAATGTGTATAAAAAACATTTTTTAAATACATCGATAGATAGAAAATAAAATTAATGACTTTTGTATCATCAGAGATACATGTACCTTTAAGTTAATTGCATGTAATACACAGTATTGTATCAAATAATTTCAACAAATTAATGTACATATAGTTGCTTAATATCAAACTCAATTTTGAGATTTCAGTTCTTCTCTGGCAAACATGGCACATTTATATAGTATATTTAAAAAATCAATTGATTATCAAATCAGAATTAAAAAAAGGAACCTATATGTACATGTTTTACTTTCTCAATTGTAGGAAGACAAGTCACTTGGCTTGAGGTAACTTTATAAGGCATTTGCCTCAATAAGTATTATAACATGGGTTTTGTATTCTAATTGGTCACATGACCGTTTATCTTTCCTTCCCACCAAGCCTAGTGTGCATACAAAATTCCAATATCAAAAAGTGACAAAGTACGGCTAAAGGTGATAATACACGGCTGAGATGTGCGTACATGTATGTCCATCTCTGAGGCATACAAGATTAAGGCACAATGAAATACACTGTTTCAAATGGCAAGGACATTGATGCGCACATCAAGATGACAAATACATTGTTTTGCTACTCTTATGTACTGTGATGTCATTCAAAGCAAATGGCAACCACCATGACTGTTTGATTCTTGGCATTCCGACCAGGTATTTTGCATATTTCTCAACTTATATTCATATTGCAGACCCTTTATAATTCATGTTTTGAAGCTTGTTCATTAGTGATATGCACTGCACTTAAAATCACAATTAACCAGATAATAAATTTGACAAATCTCAATCATTATCTGATTGTGACTTACCCTGCATGCAATGTATATACACTAATGAACTCGCAAACATGATTTTTTGTTGTTGTCAATAAGCATCATAGGGGCAAGCTCGGACATGTACATGTATTGGAAAATTGTGACATGGTGTACTACGGTATTGAGTACAAATTGTGTTTTTACAGACGTATATCGATCAGATGTGATTATTTACATCCGGGGATTGACCTTTAACATCATCATCTGAAAGATGCGACTCAGTTTCGAACTGGGGTTGCCTGAGCCAGTTTGTAGGCAAAGACAGAGAGCTGACCAACTGAGCCTGAAATGTGAAAACTTATTTCCTTTGGATTCTAAAATGACCCATTCTAATTGTGTTTACTGTTCTTTCTTATTTCTTACTCAAAACCAAAGGGAATAAAATTTAGCAATGAGCTACCCCTTCATTTCTTTAATAAATAAAATTGTTTGGGAATCCCTTTGTGCAGATGCGAGAGTAGTGTAGGCCTATGTATACAGCTTATCTGAACATTCCCACTGTTGTGAACATAGTACTAAATTCTACATGTTTACAAAGAATACATACACAAAGTTGACATGCACATTATAAGTGAAAGTACTAATTTCTACGTACAGAAATAGGATATTGACAATCAAAGTATCAAACATCTACAAAAAAAAATAGCCAATATATACATACATAACAACCAGATTCATACAAAACATTGTCATCTTTTAAGTACCCTCTTTCAAATCAATCTCGTTATATCAATCATATCTCATCTGCTTCATTTCTTTCTTTCTTTATCTTCTGGAGGGGTGCTGACAATTCCACTTAAAATATATTTAGTGCAATGTGCCAGAAGTGGGTTATTTGATAAAAATTGTTCAATTGACTGACGGATATAAAACTAATATCAAGGTCCAAGGTCATGATTGTATCCATTAAGGTCATAATTTCAGGGACAATCTCAAGTTTATTGAAAGACAATATGATCCCTCATACAGCATCGAATATGAATGTGATCAAATGAATAGAATAATCTTCTCTTCATTAGTATTCTAGTATTTTGATCCTGGATGATAACATCTGATAGTGAGGTTGAAAAGTGCAACAACTTACACACCAATACAAAATAAATTGCTGATCGATTTCAAATGCATTCAGTTCATAGCTTATTATGTACTACATGTTTATATGAAAAAGTGACTAGAAAAACTTGCGCTGTGTGGGAAGGAAAAAAAAGAGTACTTTTCAAACATATCTATTTTTAGAATCTTGTTAATATTTGGTCTCATGAAAGATGAAAAGAAATACAAAAACACACTCAAAATGATCTACAAGCTACTCAGCTTCAGCCTTCAACAAACAACGACAGAATATACATTTATTTATCTCGGCAATCATTTGTCTTTCAAAGTTTAAACCTCGATGCTTAGTATGAGCGACTGATGCATTCATACACCACCACTTCATACAAAAATAACTCTCTACTGAATAATAAAAACCCACAATTGTAGTCACAAGAGGACAATACATGTAAGTTCCCAATTGAATTACTTTTAACCCATTAGCAATAAGAGATTATGTAAAAATGGCCTTTTACTCACTGGATGTTCCAATATTGCTCTCATTTTGACATTGTTCACTGACACTATAGACATCCTAGGGATTACGCACATATAACATTATCAAAGTAGACCCCATAGAACAGATACTACAGCGCGTTGAAAACGGGCGGGCGGGATCGGGGGTTTGGTTACTAAAGGCTTAAAGGTACTATGTCCCATTTGCAGGCCAAAAAACCGAAAAGGGTAAATTCCAACGGCATTTGTAAGACAATACTAATTTAGAACTTCCCTAAAAAAAGGGGGCTTGAAAATGTCTTTAAGTTGGAAAATAACGACTATTAGTTGTCAAATCGACTTAGGAGCTATAGAGCCAGTAAGTAATAGTCTGATTTTTCAGACCATTGTACCGAATGACCGTACGTTTTATGCTGCGCAAAGATTCAATCAGTTTAATTTTGGCCATTACAGGAAGTGAGTTATTGATGTAGACAAATGCTTATGTACCCTTTACAGCTCATTCTATGTATGTTATTACCAAAGAAGAAAAAAGCCAGCCAGTCACTCAATAGTGTCTGACAGTGAAGTCAAGCAAGTTAACAGGTTTCCTTGTATAATTTGAATATTAGGACACTGCTAATGTTTAAATTTCACAGATAGGACATACATGACATATTCATAATTCCTGCAAAGTTCTACAAAATTTGATGTTGGCTGCAAAAGGGACATAGTATCTTTAAAACAAGCAGGAAATGGTATCTTACTTCAATATTTTTATTTTCAAGATATCACATTTTAAGAAAAATATAGTCAGTAGATCATGATGAAGAAGAATAAAACCAAGAATATTTCCACCTGATTTTCACTGTCTTGAGAGACCTATTTTGTTAGTTCATTAGGTAGGGTTGTGTGAAAATGTAGTCAATTTGACGTCATCTTGGGTAAAATTGCGAATTGTGGTGCATACACAAACAATTTAATTGAAGAATATCACTGGTTAAGTTACAATGTTATCGCAGTAGCAATGTTCTTTTCCTCAGTCTTATTTTATTATCTTTCACCATATATATAACATAGAAAACAGTCAAACCTCCAAGGGAAGCGGGCAGGAGTTTAAAAGGAAGCAGATAAGGTTTGGTATTTATTGGACCTGAGAAATATCACACAACAGTGCTTGGAGATGTAACTAAATTAAATAATTGCCCATACACATGTACTATAAAATCATTAAAAAATGGCAAAGTGTTCATAAAAATACAGGTGGAAAGCCAATCTTGAATTTTATTTATGTTATTGTCTTGTTTAAATTTTCATCTCAATGCAATGGCAAGAATGACTAATATTATGTAAAGCTGTAATATCACAATTGCACAGTAATGGGTGCAAAGATTAATATTATGTTGAATACTTGTTAATGCAGCGATGATGTGAAATATCAGATAATCATACTTCTAGATATGTTCCTGATTTCCTTGTTATCTTTCTACATTGATTATTGATGGTTTGAAACTGTTCGACTTGGACCAGTCCCCAGTCCTCCCATACACACATCTTCTTGATTTGACTGATACTGTTGTCTGATTTCTTGTTGTCATGGCAAGAAACTACCCTGTTAGAGCCTGTACGATGTAGCTCTATAACCCTCCCATTGTTGCCTTTGACTACAGCATCAGCATTCAGTACAGTCACTACTTCACCTACTTGAACATCCATCTTCTCCTCAAAAGACCCTACATTGTCTCGAATGTTTACAAGCACAATATCACCATTGGATCTACCAATCCATAAGACATGATCCATCACAAGGAGAGAGCTGACTTTGATGGATGACTGACTCTGAGATGCCAAGATGCTGTGTATGTTCCATCGCTGCATGCCATTCTTACCTCGTTGACCACCGAGTCGTTTTCCACCTAGCCTTCGAGTGGTGGTCCCCCTACGAGGTGGTACTATGCAAGCTGCTGTGAAGTGATCATCAACTATGGGCAGTTCCTCTTGAAGCAGTGCATCCTGATTGGATACAAACCTTCCATCCCCATTGCTATTTGTTTCACATACAGCTGTAGCACTAGCAAGCTCTTGCTCCTTCTCTTTCTCCTCCCAGCTCCTCACAAGTTCCTGTCTCTCCTCCTGGGACAGAGGAAGGAAGGATCCCAGGACAAGGATGCTCTCCCTGCAGTCCAGGATAGCCAGACACTTCCTGGTCTTGGTACTGTACTGATAGACATACTGTGCACTTGATGTGAAACACCACACACTACCTTGACTTTGTACAATGCCTTCTACTATTCCTTCCACGCCAGCAGCCACCTGAATCTCATCTGGCTCCAGAGTGATGTCACTCAAAGAGATGATTCTCAGCTTATTTCCACAACCAACCCAGACTTCTGTTCCATCTGCTTCATTCCCACTGCTTCCTGTCCGTTCTCTTGTAACAAGAGGGTTCCTTCCTTCTCTCATTTTTCTGGCAGTAGTTTCATCTGTACCATTGCTCTGTACTGATCTGTCCCTTGAGCCATTGGCTCCATTAGAGACCACATCTTCATACTGTCTTCTTCGCTCAGCCACAGAGTCACCATTCTTCTTCCTGTAGACAGCCACAATGCTGTTACAAGGGAGATTGTGCTTACTAAGTTGCATCCTGGTGACCAGTCTTAGATCATCTGTGGTGTGATGACCACTATCTTCTGTTTCATGACTTAGGATGGTCAAGGCCCCATTGGCTTGACCAACAAACAGCAAAGAATGTTCTTGTCCACTTGGCTGCATAATTAAAAAAGAAAAGAAAGGAAATTTAGGTTCTCCATGGTATGAAATATTTCTCTAAAAATGGGAATATCTTTTCTTTCAGTAAATTGTAAGTCTTGGTTACATAACAGGATCAGGTGAAATATATTTGATGAGGTGAAATATAACAGAAATACCTCAAGGTTTGTTGTAACATTAAGGATAAACCAAGTCTAAAGTACTGAGAGTTACTTTGTATGAGGGGGGAGGTGTATCCAGTTGCTAAACAAAAATAAAGCTGTCCCTTATGCCTTTGGACTTGAATGAAAATAATGCATCAAAAAGCACCAACCATCCTTTACTATACCAAAATGTCTAACATAAGTCTAAAAGATTTAAGAGGAATTACATGATATTTATTGTTAAGTTGAGTTGCGCACAGTGGCTCAGTGGTAGAGCAGTGGCCTCATATTCCTAACCAAGAGGTCCAGGGCTTGAAACCAATTTGATGCTAAGGCATTAACCCTCATTACCAAGTCCCTCGGCGAGGAAATAAAGCCGTAGCTTTATTAGCAGTCCGGAAAAACCAACCAACGAACTGACTTACCTTCTGGAGATAGAGGAGTGAGGTAGGTTGACCAGCCACTCTTGCTTCTACCAGAAGACTTGCACGAGAAGACTGTGATGACGGAAGATGATACACTTGCACAAAGTCACCCTGCAAAAAACAATCATAGCTCAACTTTAATCTCAGTCAAGAAATTGGTACATAGAACAACAGTAGTAATACCAAGAGTCTCCACAACTATAATAGCAACAGCAACAATAACAACAAAAACAACAATACAAAGACAGCAGCAGCAAATAAACCTGACAATGATTTCCCTGGCTGGTTTATGCCTGACACGCTTAGATATATATCCGAGTCCATTTAGAATAAGTTTGCAGACATGTTTTTTAAATGATATTTTGAGCAAGCACATTTCTTTGAATCCAGGAATTTTGTTTTGTAATTAAAAAAAAAAGAAAGTTGTACACAAAGTGTTGTATTAAGACATAAAATATATCAAACAATAGAACATAAAGCTACATACCACTGTTCCAACTACAATTTTAGTTCCACAAGGTGTAGCAATGGCGGTTTTGATCATGGGGCATTGGAGTTCATTCAGACGACTAGATTTATAACAACCATCTTCATCAACTTGGAATGACTTCACCGACGTGCCTCGGCCTGAGTCAACTACCAGATGAACAACCTTATCCTGGCAAAGAAAACATATATGAGTGATGAATCAATATAATAAAAATAAAACAGAACTTGAAAGAAATTACTTAAGGAAAACTCTTTATATGCATGCCACACAAATAATCTCCCTCAGCCACATTGTTCAATGCAAGATCAATCTATATCAGTGTTAAAAAGGTTGTCATGGAGTTCATCAAGACTAAATGAGTTAGTGTTGCACAAAGCACTCCTTCCATCACTTGGGATCTATAATTTTGTGCAAATTTGCACATATGCCAAACGTACCACTGTGCAGAGAGGCAAAGAAAGCAACCAAAGAGTTCAAACATAATAATTCAAATCCAATGCAGTGTGGTATAAGTAAATTATTCCTCAGGAGTCATAATTTGCATTCAGGTATATCTCCATACCATCTAAACAACATCATGTCTAAAAAAAGTCATTCCTACAAGGTCAATCACACCTTAATATTTACATGAATATGACTCCATGGTGTTAATTTGTTTTAACATGGAATGAGATTAGTTTTGAAAGATAAATCAAGAATCATCAAGTTTCTAATAGGTGGTCTACAATTGGTATCTGGTAGACAGAATGCTTGCATGGCCTATCATTCCAAAGATGGAAAAAATATGACTCATTCACATTGGAATATTTTAAGAACGTATATGTGGTGCAATGTTGTCAATCAGACCATAATGTTCGCATGTTTACACTCTCGGATACTTATAAGAACAATGTTCGATATTTAATCTATCTAGAAAACGAATCTTGGAAATTCTCCCTCTCTACTATTACCTAATTATATGCTGTTGTCAGATCTTGAACTAATTGATTTGTAATTAAGTATGGATATTTTAAAGTTCTTACCTCATCCTGTGCCCCTTGACTGAATGCCAAAGAAACCCCTTCTTCTTCTTCCACCTCCACCACTCTTCTGAGACACAAGAAGCTTGGTTCTGATAAGAGCTGGAGAATGGTTTTACCGTGGGGTCTCTTTCCAGGTTTATCTTGCCAGCAGGATTCCATCAATGCACCCAAGGCAGGGAAGACTTGTCTAGGGGGCATCGTATACTCATGGAAGTTGAAGGTTGGTTTGCGGCCCTCGTTGACGGCGAGCTGAATCTCAATGCGACTGTGTTGATCATAGTATGGAACCAAGCCGGTAATCAGATGATATAGAAACATCCCGTAAGAAAACCAATCCACCTGTTCAA
Organism: Strongylocentrotus droebachiensis; assembly: GCA_035222895.1. Classification (NCBI taxonomy): domain Eukaryota; kingdom Metazoa; phylum Echinodermata; class Echinoidea; order Camarodonta; family Strongylocentrotidae; genus Strongylocentrotus; species Strongylocentrotus droebachiensis. Next base: position 136,211 of record JAVYIG010001674.1, on the reverse strand, counting down.
ATAACATCAAAATCATCACTTTAATCATGCATGATCTTTCTTAAAACTGACATCTTATGTGATAGTGCCATAAAAATGGGTACATTTCATTTCTCAATTTATGGATATTCAATGAGTTGAAGTTACAGTGTACATACCGCGTAGTCAAAGCAAAAATGTTAACAAATAATAACTTAAAGATGATTAACTTCTTGCAGTTAATTACAAAATTGTAATGTTAAAACTCTGTTCCAGAAAATTGTAAGGCTATTTTAAAACTCCAAACCATATGATAGGAGTATAATTGATACCAGAGATCGATTGTGATATCAAGATAGGTATATCATAAAATTATGAATTAACATGTACAAAGAGATCTATGACCATACTGATAATGCTATGTGATCCTATTACATACCTTCTCATCAAACACCTTGCCCTGTAAGATCTCAGGTGCACAGAATCCTGGTGGACCTGCCATTCCCATCGCACCCATCAAGTCATACTTCCTGGAGATACCATAGTCGGTCAGCTTGATATTCACATCGTCATTGACATCAGATGAGAAGAGTAAGATATTGTCTGTCTTCAGATCACAGTAGATGATGTCTTTGCTGTGCAGGAACCCTACGGCTGATGCGACCTGTAGGCTGATCTTGTACGTCAGCATTCTACTTAGAACAGGTTCCAGTACAATGTTCCTCTTCACAAAGTGTGGCCTTGCAGACTGGTGCTCAGCAAACAGGTAGCTTTGGAGATCACCAAGAGGTGCATAGTCCATTGCAAAGCAGAGGTGTCTGATGGACACACCGACAAGATTGACGATGCATGGATGATCAAGTTTAACCATGATTGCAACCTCGTTTCTCAGCTTATGGAAACTATCCATCAACATGGCTGCCTCTAAAGAGTCACATGAATCATTCTCTGTAGAAGTGGATTCTCCCGTCATGTTCGACGTAGAGGAAGGTGTAGATGCACAAGATGCATACCCTTCACTAGGAGAAGAGAACATCTGATTCTTTAAGAGTCGTGATGGAAACATGGTCTTGGCTGCTACAGTCTCTCCACGGAACTTAGCCCTGAATACTTCGCCAAAGCCACCCTGTCCTAGTGATTGTCCTGACACCATGTGCAGCTTGAAGTCTTCCTGCTTCAGATGCCTGATGCTAAGGTCTTTCATGAACATGTCAGGTATAAGAACAGAAATTGGGATGAGCTTCTCCTTAGAATTGGCACATGCAGTAATGTGAGTCTCACCACGGGCAAGTTTCTGGGCAAGCTCCTCCACTGTATAGCAATGAGGTAGATTCTCTGTCACAGGTTCTAGATCATCAGGTCCATGAATCACACAGATTGGGCAAGGGACCAGTCTCTGGACCTTGGGCTGAAGGCTGTCATAGATTGATGCACACAAACCTAGACAAAAGAAAAAGCTACTGTCAAGTGATGCATGAATTTGACGATACATATTGTTCTAATACGATAATAAATTAGCCATCAATATGTTAATGCATGTGTATATCATTATAACATTGTCATAGTTATATCCCGTTATTCTCTTACTCCACTTACCCCGTCTATCACTTACCTAGACACCAATCTAATATATGACACACCCTATCTATGACTCACCTGGATACCAGTCCTTGATAAGACCCTCTATCTGGTCCACCACGCACCCCATGGCAGAGAAGTGGCCCTCTTGGCAGCTGATGAGGATGTCCACTCCTGGAGACTTGTCCGTTGACGGAAAGACCGTTGAGCGCACCAAGATCTGTCCAGTCTTGTGCCTGAAGAATATTCCTTCCCTCCAGTAGATAGACTCTGTCTGAAGGAACCTGATGCCCTTTGATATGCTGCTCTTCGCACTGAAATGGAAACATGTCATCATCTATTAACCCTTTCAGAACAGTATTTATTTATAGGGCTAAATTGATCACATGTTACTCTTGAAATTGGCAACAATAATATTTCTCTATCATTGCTACATTGTCGAAATGTTGAAATAAAATGTAATGTCTCTGAATTTTGTTTACATGGGATGAAATATGTGCTGAAAAGTATACACATAACTAGCACAAGTTGCCAACATTTCAAATCATTTAAGCAGTATGGACAAAGTATAAAAGTAACATGTGAGGAATTAATCTTGATCAGCTTTGCATCGCATATTCAAAACTATTGAGGCAAAAGATGAGGTTAATTGGTCCCATCTGTACAAACTGTTCGATTTTGATTTGTGACTTGATCATTTCAAATCTTGGGCATTTCTTAAGCAGAAATACTCTAACTACCCAAACACAACTTTGCATTAATTATAATTTTCTAGTAGCTATGATAAGAGGTAATCCAGGAATCTCATTTTCATTTTTCATGGATCCCTTTTACATTGTTGGCAATGGAACATTATAATATTGTTCTAACCTCTTTGAACGGCAGATTTTTCTCTCATTTCTTGCTGGACTGATCTTCTTCTTCTTATCGTGCATCTGAAGATCGGCAAGAAGACGTGACACTAGTCTGATCCAGAACCCTGGAGGTAGATAGGGCATCTTGTAAACCCTTCTCAGATAGTGGAATGGTGCATCGTCAGTGTTGTGCAGTGACAGCATCACACCAGGGTTGTCGCGAGGGAGGCGGGCGGGTACCAAGAACCTGGATATTCATGGAAACAATATGACTTTCGACGGCTTCCGTGCATAGATAATAATAATAATACTAATATGTCTTGTTGACCAAGACTAGCCTCATCAGTATTAATACTGTTCTCTCTGAGGGCCCTGCAATGATATCATTATCCTGGCTTTAGCCGAGCTTCCATGAAAGGTGCTCAAGCATTCAAGTAATTTCTTCCTACCGGGTACCCATATGCTGTGCCATCACTATAACCCAGATGACAAATAGTGAGAGTACACTACTGTTGCAACTTTGTAACCTGGATTACAGATTATATAATCTAGTACAGTTTTACAGTGCTACTTCAAATAGTGTGACTGTATTGGTGCGAGTGGTGAGTCAACACACCTTTGTATGACCTATGTATAAGACGCATCCCCGACTTTCATTTTTTTTCGGCGGGAAAAAACTGCGTCAAATACACTGAGATTTATGGTAACTGGTTATTAGACTAAACGAACAATAGACTGAAGGGGTAGTAGACTGATTAGAAGTTAGACCATATGATTTTAAGCATAAATAGTCTTTAGACCAAATGATAAGTAGAAAAAATGTTTATTGGACCATGTGGATAGTAGACGGGCTTGGTGTGGACTATACGGGAATGGACTAATTGGGTAGTAGACAAACTTGTTGTAGACCAAACATGAATTCACCACCCCAACGGTAAATCACAGCCTTTTTTGTTGTCATGACGTAAAGTGTGATATGCTTCATAGACCTCAATGCATATGCATTCTACTTAAGAGGTGAGATTCCTGTTCAAAAGCTTACTATATCTTACCAGTGATGTGAGATTGGAACCACAATCTCAAAGCGAGCTAAGAGTTGAAGATACTGCTCAAACTTATCCTCTCCGATGCGACTCTTCTTACTCAGCTCTCTTAGGGTCTCTACATGGACCTTGCCTCCTTTAAGACTCGCTATGGGTAGTGTAGTCACCCTCTGTAACGTACAAGCTAGCCATACTGGATCAATGAAGTACAGGTCATTCAAACCGTTCAGGTGGTCAGTGAAGTGGACAATGCTACCAATCTCATGCAGGAAATTGATTGCTGACGGACAAATAAGAAGATAATTTTTGTCACTTCAATAATTAGCAATATGGCGACACAGTTATATACATTCAATCCTACTTTACGTACATATGTACAATGTACAAATGGCCTCTAATTCTACATCTGGTTCAAGACTCTTTAGTGGCAAAAATTGCCTACTATAGTATGAGTCTCATCTGGCCTTACTCATCTCAAGGGATATGGAGACCGGGCATTTTCCTTTATTGCTCCTCGCCATGTAGAATTCCCTCCCATCATCTATTTGCGAAATTGACAACCTGGACCACTTCAAAGCTTCACTCAAAACTCACATCTTCCTTCAGACATTTAAATGCTAATTTTATTGAAGGAGCTCGCGCCTTTGAATGTTTTTTTAAACAGATATATGGCGCCATACAAATGCTGTTCATCATCATCATCATGAGTCAAATTCTTAAGCAGAACTTGAAATTTAAGAAAATATTTTCAATAATGAACTATCAAACCCTAAATCTTTGAAAAGCTTTCACAATGAAGTACTGTGGAGTTAGTTACCTTCCTGTAGATCTTCAGGTGTATGTAGTCCACTGTCAGGTATGAGTTGTACTATCTGAGCTAGCTCAGTCTCGGTCATAATCGGTAGAATAGGAGGATCAGCTTTCTGACGCACTTCAACCTCCTGCGAAATACGCTTCTTCAGATTGAAGTATGGCTGGGGAACCTGGACAGTAAAAACATTCAGTTCTATTCATAAAACACACTTTCTTGCAGAAGGATCCAACTTCAATAGCTACAAAAGTCTTCCCATAAAAGCAGTCAAAAACCCACAGAGTAATCCTATGTTGTCATTGCATTCAATCAATTATACAAATGAATGCTATGTACTGTAGCACAAAGAAAAATTGCAGATATCGGTTCACAAACAAGATTTTTTTCTGTTGACTTATATCTGTCTCTGTACATAGTTTTGTTGAACTGCTTTCTTTGTGTATCACATATCCTCACCATGGCAGTCTAAGTTGACATATTACTTAATGCGTATAATTCTTTAATATACTGATGCAATGCATGTACACAGTGAACAGTAGAGTCCATGATGTAGTAGCAACCTTCATATCCATGTATATCAAACCATGTACAAAGGCATTATCCACACATAATGTAATGACTGGTTTAATCTATATCTAGCTTGTAGACAGATTTGAAAGGGAATGAGCATGGTGCTTCACTTACTACCGTAATCAAAAAGAATACTTGGAATGTTGGCTTTGGAAATGAAAAGAAGTTGAAAATCATAAATAAATTTATCAAAAAAATCTTTGGTCATATCGCATAATGCTTTTGATCGGAATACACAGCATCTATAAGATTTAGGATATGAATGTTTAATCTGTAATAAAGACTAGATAATTATTGTAACCAATGTGGAATTTTACCTTTCTCCCAATAAGCTTCTCCACACATACAGGTCTCTTATGATGGACCTTCATCTGCATAGCGGTCTCATAGATGACCCGTCTCAGCTCAGCCATTCCACTGTTCTTACTTCCTCTAGCATCTACCTCCACGATCCCTGCTACCGGTGGGAATCCTGGTCCAACATTCAGCATCTCAACAAGCTGACTCCGTAGGTCAATCATATCAACAGGGGAATTCTGAACCACATCATGATGGGTACCAACGATGACAATACCGAAGTCTGAAGATCTCGACTATATAGGATAAAAATGGAATCAGTGTCAACTCATTGGAGGTAGGTAGAAGACTCGCTTGAAAACATATTACAGTATGCTTATGATCAAGAGACCAGGGCCTGTATTCAATTCGATACTTTGTTTAAGTTAACATTTTACTTAGCACTAATTGGCTTAGCTAGTAAAATGTTTTAACTCATATTCAGATCACATTTAAGCAATTTACTTTCACTATTGGAATTTACAGCAAAATACTGACTGATAGGCATTCTGACATCAAACGGTCAATCAAAAGTAACGCATTGAATGCACGCCAATATAATTGTGCCCAGGTTATGATGACTACGTATGAAAAACATAAGCCTGCCTATCAATGCTTACAAAATAATTGGCTTAAGTCTGCAAAGGAGCTGTCTTAAATTCTAGGGTAAAATACTTTGCCAGAAGCATCAACTGAATACCAAAATTGGCTAAGTATTTTATCTAAGTCAAAATCTGAGTAAAACACTCCTAATTCTGACTTAAGTATTAAATCAAATATTGGCCCAGGGTCCCTACGAACAAACAAAAGTTAAGAGACTAGTGAGAATAACAGCATGAAGTTCAACCTAAGGGACTACAATAATTGAAGACTGAAGGAAAGGTATTGAAGTATAGCTCACCCATGTCTTCATATAAAACCTAAGTGGCTGTTCTTAACCATTTAGAATAACAGTATGGAGATATATCATCTGAATGGTTTTATTCATGACACTGTCCTACGAAGTCTCCAAGCTTGATTGACAAATAATTTAAAGATTACATAAGTACAATCCAATTAAGACCAACATACAAAAAGAATGAAAGCGTAAGAGTTCACCGCTCATGACTTACACTGATATTGAGGAGGAGAGAGGAGAGTTTATGAGCTCCGTCCATGCCTTCACTCATATCCCATACTAATAGATAGAGAGTCTTAGCCGTCACAAAGCACTGATGAACATTCTCGTACAGATCACCACCTTTCATATCCCAGGAAAAGAATGTGATTGCTGGCCCTTCCATTATCTCCTTCTCCTGTAATAAGAAAGAATACAGTTTGGTCATAACAATTAAATTTGTGCTATTAAAAGTTGTGGGTAAATCAAATGTAATATATACATGTTGATAATCACCAGGATAAAACAGAAGTATATATATATCATAATTCTCTGTGTATAAGACGCTTTTTTTTTCCGCCAAAAAAAAAAGAAAGTTGGGGGTTGCGTCTTATACACAGGTACCAAAAAAAATAAAAAAATAATTAAGTGTCGATTTATGCCCCCCTCCACCTGCACTGTGCCAGGCAATGTCTCCCAGCTCAGTCATACAAGGTGTGTTGACTCACCACTTGCAATAATACAGTCACAGTTAGATACTGTAGGAAGTTGTTTGAAGTGGCACAGTAAAACTACCGGTATACTAGATTATATAATCTGTAATCCAGGTTACAAAGTTGCAGCAGTAATTTACTCTAACTATTTGTCACCTGGGTTATAGTGATGGTGCAGTATCAAACTGTAGGATCAAACTACAACACTACCTTCATGGAAGGATTTCCGTTTGGACTTAGAGGACAATTTCTCTGTCATCTTTAGTTTTAAAAATGAAATTATTACTATTATTTGTGACAAGTTCACAAGAACAAGTCAGCGTAATCAACTGGACCTCGCAGTAAAATAAAGGTCCTTCCCTGTATGCGTTTTTTAACACGGATCTGGCTTGCTGCCTACGGAGTCGGCAAAAGAAATAAAACAATTTTGACCCCAAAATAGGGGTGCGTCTTTTACACAGAGATTTACGGTAGCCTTTATTTGCTATCTTCCTGTAGCAATCCTGAAGCAGTACATGAAGTGTTTCTATAGTTAGCTTGAAAAAGTATTCACTATATCATCTAGGTAACTGCATACAATTCACTTAGATCAAAGAATGAACTTTAACACCACATGATTGACTGCTTCATTAACAGGCTGTTCCAATATACAAACAGTCTTTTCTATACATGATCAGCTTGTAATATTATGCAAATATATTTCTGACATACTAATTTTATGATGTGTAATTTAAAAATTCATTCCGAAGTATAAACAAGTTAATACTAATTACCTTTGAGAATTTTTCTTTGACCTTCTGAGTGAGACTACATCCTCTGCCTTCTATGACTGGATCCTGTAGTTCCCATTCCGTGACATGCAGTGCCATATCTAAGACACGCCCCCTTGTATCATTCATCAGGCTTCCCAGTAATGTTGTCTTACCACTCTTCTATAAGCACAATCGAGACACAGAGACATTGGATTGCATTAGGCATGGAACAGATAATATTTCAAAGAGACAAACACAAATCTATGTGAAGAAAATATAATAACTACATGTAATTAAAGATTAAAGGAAATTTAAACAAGTTAGAAAATGTACATGCACTGTAAGATCTTTTCAGGATTTATCTTAAATACCAGTACACCCATTTCATTTCTTTCCATTTAATATGGGCTAATTGATAATAAATTTAATTCCCTGTTTATGGTTGTAAATAAAGCTATAAAAGTATGTTTGTCAGGTACAACAGTACATTTTACACTAAATTAAGATATGAAGTGAACTAAATAATTCTGAATAAATAGGACAGAACAGTCAGCAATAAAGTGTTTACCGGTAGTCACTGGCATAGCTACATTATACCCAATAATGATGAAAAGTAGTCCAAATTCCTTATTTATTCTCTAAAGCAATTGGTGATTCAATTGTTTAACCATATCAAGAAAACTGATATTTCAATCCAATTATCAATGATGATAGTTATGATACATGTAGCTGGCCTCTGTATTTATCTTGATTCTTTGATTTACCTCCATACTTTCAAATTTTCAACGATATCTATTTGATCTTTTGTAATTCAGTTGTCACATTTGTTATGTAAATCAGTTCTCTCATATACTATGATTGTTGTTGAATATTTAGAATTTGATTTGTCAATAAAAATAGAAACATCTGCTAAAAAAGAAAGAAAAAGAGATTAACCTACCGCTGGACCCATTATCATAAGCTTCATGCTGTGATAGGGCTGACTATGTAGAAGCTTCTCATGAAGTATCTTGAGAATCTGACCGGTCTTGCATCGTTCCTGTGGACTCAGCTGACTCACATCTGAAGGAATCTGAATGTCTAAGCCCTCTATCTTCAGATGGAAGAGATGCTTGAGAGTGCTCAGAGCTTCGGGCAGCTTGTGAAGATCAGGATTACTTGAGAAGTAACATAAAACAAAACAAAACAAAGAATGATTGTACGCTGAAAAGTGGTAAAAAGACATATCAAACTTCATCTAGAGGTCTTCAATGTTATATGCACTTATATCTAAATTGAAAATGAAAATGAAATTGTATTTTATTTGAGAACATATATCAAATTAACCTACATGCATATGGATATGCTAAATCAAAGAAAGTTTGTGTGCATGAAATATATTTTGCAATCGAAACTGTTACAAAGAATGTTGCACTGTAAAACAAGAGACTCTGGCAACGAAGAAACTTTTGTGATTTGTTAATGACAGCTACTTTCATTTTCAAGAAAATGTTGTGAATTGCAAATAATAAGTGTTGTATCATCTGTGATTCAATGATTTTACAGCATTTCATACAAGCTTAAGGTACTTAAAGTTGCTCACCAGCTGACATCTAGATCATACAATGCCTCCAGCTTACAGACACTCGGAGGCACATCCTCTAGGGCATTGTGGGAGAGCTTCAGGACATAGAGACTGTGCGCAAAGCATTCTGGGAATTCAATCTTCTCCCATTGTTCAGGACGACTGCTGCCACCATTGGGGGGATGTGCATAGAAGGTACTTCTGCTGTTAGCATCAATGATCTTAGCGGGCGACCTCTGAGCTCGTAGCTTGGCATAGAAGTTGGCCACACCCTGTCTTGGTTGAGGACTGGTCGGTGATGTAGGAGGAGTGTTCTTCTTCTTCACAGGAGAGGTTTTAGGACTAGTGGGATGTAATGCAGGAGATATTTAATTGATCTTGTCATTCTCATATTACTACTGATACTTTAAAGTGCAAATCTATGCTTTATTGTATGAGCAAAAATACAAGGAATGCTGTATCGTTCATTACAGAATTACAGAATGCCCTTTTCTAAATTAAAATACTCATCATTAATGTACATTTAATATGCACCATCAAAAGACAGATACAAGATACAAGATATTTTATTTGGTTACATAGAAATTTGGTTTCCACTGGCGTTACAGTAATATTCAAGGAAATACATAATTACAAGAAATAAATACATCAGTTTATAGAAATAGATGAAAAAAGGAACAAATACATGCGAAAGATAATGTGCGACAAAAATGGTCATTGGTACTTCAAGTCAGGAGTTTCAAAATTAAGCCTTAATTGGTCATTGGTATTTCAAATCATAATAGTTTCAGTATTAATTAATTTCCGATGCAGAAGTGTAACGTTTAACCTGTGAGTTGAATTTATGAACAGAGTCGGGTACAAATGAATATCTGAATCATGAAAGGCGGGTTGGGGTGGGGCGAAGTCGGATACCAGAACGATTAAATGAATAAAATAAATGAAGTGGATGGGTATTGTCTTTCATGATTGCACAGACCTTATCAACAATTTGCTCAGTACAATGAGACTCGACAGAAGCTACATTGTAATTCTACCCCAATTATGCGCTGTGCCAATTCATGTGGCCTGTCCAATTTCTTCTTGTCCTGTTTTGAGAGATTGCCAAATAAACATATGATATTGAAAAGCCCTTGGTTTTTGTATTTTATTCTTATCCTAAAGACCTTTTTTTTATTTTGTATATATTTTTCAAACATACATGTAAGGTGGTCTGAGTCTGTATCAACATCAAATCATCAATATTAAATCTTACTCCCTTTTAAACCATTTTACATTTGTTTAAATGAGTCTATTTTCATTCTTAAATTCAAACTCACTTGTCTTGCTTGGTCTGTGGTTGTGCCTCTCTATGCATTAGTTGATTGTAAGCCAAGTTAAGATGCTGAAGCTTGCGTATGCTCCATGTCCCCGGTAATGGGAAGCAACGTAGTACATTATGAGAGAGATCCAACTCGGACAGACTGCTCAACTGACAGACGGCAGTAGGAATCTCTGTCAGACGGTTGTAGCTCAGGTTGAGGAATCGTAAAGTACGGTGCCAGAACTTAGGTAGGTCACCTGAAGCTGACTGGACCATGTTCTTAGATATGTTCAGAATCTCCTACAAGGGTCAAGTGAGCAAATTAAATTATGCAATAATTGTGGAGTGCCAGGAGTGTAAACTCTTACATCAGACATAAACACTATACAAGAACCAACTATTATAATTATCATTATAAACAGAAGAAAACATGGTTAATAACATGTTGATTAAACAACAATGATATTGTTGGGCCTAACAAGAAGCAGTGGTAAAATGTCCACATGTTCAAAATTCTGATACAACTAGACCCCCCTAATTGTGTCCTAACTATAATCAGATCATTACTGCATTGAAATGAACATGGACAGCACTGCTAACAGGTTGAGTAAAACAATTTTCTAGTTTACTTTCGACAAATCTGGACTGATTATCATTCTCTTGATGTCCTTGTTGGTTGGTTACCACATTGTAAGCTGTGCATTTGGCAGTACCTCACTGACACAGCTAGATTTAAGTGATATGAACAAAACTCAAAACATGCCTCAGGCACCATCACTGGTGCTAAGTGAGATGTCTTTCTTTGTCATGCATCATCCTGTATCACACAATACATCCATTCACACTCTACCCACACAATCCATTTTAAAGAATCAGATGTCAACCCTTGAGAGCCATGTGTGAACAGAATCATAATGTCAAGTTATAATTCAGCAACAAACTAAATTTGAGTTCAGCAGAGTAATTTGTTTGTTGCACTTCAAATACCACATCAATCCAGCTGGTGAAGTCACAATGAACTAAGCTTAAATGCCAGCTCATTGAAAACCTGTTAAGCACATATTAGACTTTTGAGGCATTGCAAGAAAGTTGCAATCAATTGCAGATCCCTAAAATCAAGCGTAAGTCTTGCGATTAATTGCAAATTTGCAATTGATCGCAACTAAACTTTCTTGCAATGCCCTGTTAGTAAGAGAGAGAGAGAGGGGAGAATAATAGTTAGATTTACAAATTAAGAGCTTCTTGTAAAAGAAAGAGAGAGGGAAGAGTAAGAGGAAGTGTAGGAGACAGAGCGAAAGAGAAAGAGAGAGGGAGGGAGAATGACAGGACAATAGACAGAGACACACAGAGAAAGAGAGTAGAGAGAGAGTGAGAGAGATAAAGAGTGTGTGAGAGAGAGAGGGAGAGAGATATAGAGTGAGAGATAGAGAGAGGGAAAGAGATAGACAGAGATAGACAGAGAAAGAAAGGGAGAAAGAGAGAGAGGGGGGGGGGGAGGGATGGAGGGGAGGGAGAGAGAGAGACAGGGAGAGGGTGTAGACTTACCAGTGGACATGCCCAGGGTCTTGGTATCTCATTGAAAGAGTTCTCTGATAGATTGATAGTGATAAGTGATGTACAAGCATCCATCTGTCTCGGGAGAGAGCTCAGTTTGTTTTGGGAGAGATCCAGATTGACGAGAGACATGCAGTTCCATTGTCTTGGGATCTCATCTTCAAAGGAAGAGGAAACACATTTGATGATACAGAATCAAATTACAAATCTATGACAGACTCAAAATGTGATTACTCAGTCACAAATATAGTCTCCCAAAAAATCAATGGATTTCACATATTTCATGTATATACATATCATTGATGTATTAGTACAATCCGTCAATTATCCTTTTTGTCATGTGAATGAAGAAATCACGTACCCACCCTATCACAGTTATAATAGTGTGCAATTTTCTATATACCGATCAAGGAATTATCAGAACAACTATAATATCATTACCAATGTCAGAAAGCATATGTTTACATCTTAAACACATTTTTATTTTATTAAATGCAGTAAGAGCATGATTTGACTACATTTTTATGCATAGGAAAGGCTTATTCCATTTTCCTCTCCATATCAAAATTTTAATTTGATAACAAAAGAAATTTTCACAAGTATTGAATAAATTTACAAAATTCTACTTAAACTGACTGAAGAAATTATTCAAAATGATCAATTTTCAAAAGATAAAGCAATATGTACTTGTACATTACATGCATATTACAGGCATTGGATTTAGAGATAATACCATCAAACTTACTTTAGCAACCCTGCGTATATAAAGACCACCTCTCAATAAAGGACACAATGTTCACCTCCCCTTATATGTGATTTAGATTGAAACACATATTGAAGGAAGCAGTACATACATGTGGTCTTTATGGGTGGTCTTTATATACAGGTTCCACTGTACTTACCTTGTGTGGATTCCTTGGCAGGTTGTATAAGCTCTTCCATTGCATTGCTGGCGAGGGACAGGAACTCTAATTCTTCTAACATGAACAGCTCAGCTGGTACAGACAACAGTTCATTCTGATACAGGCTTAGAGACCGTAGGCTGTATAGGACATTATCAATAATAGCCAATATGAATCATTTCATAAATAACGTCAGATATGCAAATGCCCGGTGGATTTTGTAACACTTTGAATAAAGAATATCCAAGATATTAATGACATTAGCAGAATGGTATTTGTCAAATAACAATAATGATAATAATAATACCAGTTTCTTATATAGCGCTTTTTCATTAACTGACCAAAGCGCTGTAACCTTGGTCACTGGATTCAATTACTATTCTGCACATTACAGTGCACTTTCTCCACTCTGTGGGGAGCGTTCCAGCTAATACATGTGTGACAATTAAGAGACTGTTTATATCTCATCAGAGGTTCAGTGGACAAAGCAGTTGCCTTTGAAACTGAAGGTCCTGGGTTAAAAAACAATACAGGTGAGACTGTACTTGTTTCCTTCAGCAAGGTATTTGACACATCCAGTCCATGAGAGAGGAATTTAATTATATGGACTGTGGGTAACTTATCTTACAGCATACATGTACATTGCTTTCTTTATATTCAGGTGAGACATAAACAATCAAATACATGTATATATTATAATTACAGAAATAAATTGTTTTTATTTAGTTAGTTTGAGGCATCATGTAAGGCAACTGATAAAGCAAAAAATAATCTGAAATCATAACATACCGACAGTCGCTCAAGTTTCGATGGCTTTTGGGGGACGGCAGTAACTGAATTGAATTCTGGGATAGGTTGAGACGACGTAGATTCTGTAAACCCCATAGGAGACCCTCTGGTACAGAGAAGAGAGAATTCTGGGATAAATTGATGGTTGACAGGACTTGATGGGTTGAGTCTTGAAAACCCTGAAGCCATGATGGGTCAAAGGTATTGAGCTGCTTGTGGTGCCAATTTGCAATGAGTTCCTGTAAGGAGATCAAGAATGTAGATTTAAATATATACCTCATTTGAATCTAAGCAATGAATGATGGTTTTAGATTTGCCATCCAAATAAATTTCTTAAAGTTGATACTCTAAGCCAATCCCAAATACTGAGATAATTACATAAATAGAAAGCTTTTAACCCCCATAATAACACCAAATGGTGTCCACCCGACAAAACAAGTTTAGAATAATGAATTTATTCGAGTAAACTCTACCAAAATATCTAAGTCTGAAACCCGGAAGTGCACGTAGAGTCGGGCCTCTATCCGTGACGTCACGAACGGGAGTCATGGGCTCAGTGAGAGTGAATGGCAGTGATATCCCTACGTAAATGCTATCCTGTCAGAGCTTAGATTTGTTGTTGTTAAGGAGTATATTTGATGGATTTTCTGTTTTCATTTGAATGAAGAATAACGAAGCAACATTTTCCAGTTGCTGATTTCTTTTTATATCCTCATATTCACCTATTTGGTAGAGATTTAAGACGAGTTTACTGCTTAGGAATTAAAGTTAAATCGTGCACTTATGAATAGGCGGATGCATTATATTGTCATCAGATGTACATGAGCAGTTTTGTTAAAACGAATAGGTCTAGAACTATGATAGTACTTATCATAGATGTGTGTGACTGCCTCAAAAAAGGATACAGTACCAGTTAAACATTTTATGTTGTAAAATATCAAACTTGAACGAGATCATGCAAGCGCGCTTCCTCTATAATATTTTGGCGAGTGATGCGGCTCTTGCATGAACGTTCGTGGAGCGAGCAGAATCGGGAGGTAAGACCAAGCCGCTGCTCTAGGCGCTGCTTGATTGTGATGGAACGTACGTGCGCTAGTTATATGTTTATCGGCAATTGCAAGAGAATGAAAGTGACGTTGCCAGCTAAGAAAAACAACTAACAAAGACTTGCTCCTGACTACCGGTGTCAGAATTGGTAGATGAAGGATGTTCAGGGCCAACGAAGGCGAAAGACATGGGGAAAAAGGAAGAAGAAACCATCGGGAGATCGCTGTAGTGTATGGTAATGAACTGTGCATGGGTAGACAGCTACTGTTCACTCCGTGCCTGGGCCGATTTCAACACCAAAACAAAAATTACATGGTGAAAATATCGACTAATGGCACATCGTTGGCATGTATATGTCATAATTTTTAAAAGGGGAATTGATATTAATACTATGAAGTACTAGGGGAAGGTAAAGAATTGTACATAGAATTATGATTTATTAGACTTTTCAGCCTTTGAAACAAAAATATGCAGAAAATCGTATCACTCTGCACATGTTTGCTATGGAACATCCGGGTACGTGAATATACTCTCTCTCGGACGTGAGGTCATAAATAGTAGACCAGCGTCGTGACTGATTTTCTATGCAAAGAGAGGCGGATATTTTAGACATTTCAATTGAGGATTTCGAGTAGACAGAATTTTTTGTGATATACTAAGTAATTGAAAAACTTAAAAATAACATATACTTGCCGTAGGTAACAAATTAAGGGACATTTATTTGCTTAGAGTATCAACTTTAAACAGTTATCAAATCACATTATGAAGTGAACTCAAATGATAAAAATTACTGGTATACAGTAGGTTTGCGGGTGCACCAATTACGGGTATGTATATATAATAAGGTAAAATATAATAAGGTAAAATTCATAGCATTACTCTAAATCAACTCTCTCACAATACCTATGGTAAAACAAAAATGTTAGTTCTCCTCCATCAATAGTTTGTGCTTCAGGCCACCCTCACCCATAAAATATCAAAACCCATCCATATTCTGGCTGAAAATTTAGCCAGATTTTGAATGAAAATTTTGCCCGATTTTTGGACAAAAATCAATACAATTTTTGATCCAAATAGTGACTGAAATGACCATTAAAGAGGGTATTCTTCTAGCATCAGGGCACATTTTCACATATACTAGGCCCATCAAATCTCTGTACATTTGAAATTGACCAAACAGTGATGTCGCTAGATGGTGCTGTGAATAGTGAAACGTTGTATTGCCATAATCTAGGATTCTGTACATGTCCATTATACATATTTTACATTTGTGAAGTCATGCATAAATCAATGAAAACAATAATTACTTCCCTGTTTGCACTACCCATGGCAGTGTTTGTTTATAGTTATCATTTTTCAACTCCCAGTAAACAATTGAAGGTCAGTAATACCTTGGTCCGACCTTTAACTGACTTAAAGAGAAGGTTGAGTTCTCGGAAGAGGTGGAAAATAATTTGTGAGCGTTATCATTGTTATTATCCAAATGTGGAAGAACAACAGATAAACCATGTTCCTGAAAAACATGGCTCTTCAAATGCCTTCATATTATAAATATGGCATGTAACATCGTAAAAATCGGGACGGATTTTTACGCCACATGTTCGTGTAGTCCCCTATACATCTTTATGTGCACAGTGCTTGCAACTTTACTACGACTTGGCCAAATTTCTTATCATTTTGATGTTTCCAGAACCTTGCAATACACACAAATACTTATATGCTAGATGATCAACCTTTTCTGGTCGATTCCACACCGTTTCTTTCACAAAGCAATCGCATGACCAGAACTCAACTTTATCTTTAACTTGTTGCACTGTTACAATTAAAAAAAGAAACATTTGTGGGTTGAAAGGATTACTGAATTACTGAATTGATTCCAACCTTAATATGCCTATTTATAAATGATCCAAAGACAATATTCTACATTTGAACATTTTAACTTCTGTTTAGGATTTTCTAGCAACCATCTGATGCTATGCACAAGATAAAACATTGAAGCCTAACGTAAAGCTACATTTGGATACATGCACAGGTAAATGTGTGTTAAGCTTTAGAACTAAAAGTGCAATCCAACCCTTGTAAAAAAGTTAATTCGTAATTTGTATGAAAGCATAAAATAAGATAAACAGAATGGCGAAACTTTGAAATCAATTGGACCAATATTAATGGTTGAAATATGAGATCACTATGTCTAGATGCAAATCTCAAATTGTCCGCCACTACATCACAGAGACATTACCTATTCAGCCAATTTGAAGAGCCCATACCTCATACCAAATTCATAACTTTGTCATGTTTTGCCCAATTTCATTCAAACTTTAACCAGTCTAATTCTCTGATTTATCTGCCTTTCTCTAGAGTAGTTTGCTATCAAGGTTGAGTTTTCCTTTAAAAACAGAATGACCCCCCCCCCCATTATGAAAATCCTCCCATGAGCAAGTTTACAAACAGTTTAAATATTCTATTCAACATTTGCAAAAATTATTCTTTACACAATTAGACAAACAGGAACTGAGAGGAAAAGTAAACAAAGCCAAATATAAAATTATTCACACAATAAATATAAAAAAAGTGTTAAAGCAAATAAAATACAGCTACATTCCACAGTGAACACACATCAATAAGTGAATTAACCTTGTTTCACTATACATACCGGTATTTAACACTTTACTCTGCAGTCTGCATGATGTGACAGAAGAGGAGAATAGTTTGGAGAATGTACATGTAGTACAGGTCAATATTGGATTTATTGGTGTTGACTGTGGAGTCTGGACTACTAATTTGTTTGACTATAGCTGGTTTCTATTCTAGTTTCTATTTGCATCATTAGGATCATAGTGATGATAAATAATCAATATCATACAGTGGCTGATCGTTGATCCTGTATTTAAAGCATATCGTCTGTTTTTAATAGAGTCAGAAGGGCGAAAACTCTGTGGTAATGAGTTAATGCCCTTCTGGCTCCAAACAGACAACATATTAAAACCATGCTGATTGAAGATTGTTCATCATGATATTACACTTCTCTCAATCAAAGAGGTCTATTGGACTGCAAGACCTGTGTTCTCATTTAATTCAATGAATATTAGGCCAAAAAAAAAAAAAAAAAACATGTTTAGCGTCCTGTTTTTTCGAAAAATAGGAAGGAGGTGGCCTTTTTTTGTTTTTTTCAAAATGGCCGCTCAAAATGGCCGCTCGGTACATTTTCCCTTACATTTTGGCTATTTTTCAAGATGGCGGCCGACATTTTTTTTTTTTTTGGGGGGGGGGGAATAAAAAATAGATCCATTTTAGCAGTATTTTTCATGTTTTTTTGTCTTAAAAAAAAATAATTTCAAAAATAAAATAAAATAGGAGGCGGCCCCCAAAATGGAAGCGGGAGGGGACGCTAAACATGTATATTTTTTTTAATGGCCTTACATACATGCATGTACCTGTATCAGTTGTATCTAAATAATGGAATACATCGCTTTTAGTACACAAACTGCTACCAGTGTAAATGCACTTTCTATCATACTTGCTCATCGGGTTATCTGCTTCTTATTTTGTATTATGTTGGGGCTTTTTTTTGGGGGGGGGGGGGTGGGAGTTGATTTAGTTCATGAATTCTAATTGATTTTGGATGAAGTTCAACTTGTAAGATATAAATATACTGATGATGCCCACTATTCCCCTGACACTCATTGCTCATGTTTCCTCTCTTCCTCTCGGGGGAAAAAAGGTTCCCCCCTCTCTCTCTCTCCCTTATATGTATCTCTTTCCATCTACCCTTTTACTCCCCCCCCCCCAATCATCTCTCTCTCATTCTCTTGCTGTCTTTCGCTTTCTCTCTCTCTCTCTCTCTCTCTCCCTATCTACCCTTCTACCCCTCTCTTTTTTGCTCTCTCACTCTCGCTCTCCCTATCTACCCTTCTACTCCTCTCTCTCTCTCTCTCTCTCACTTGCTCTCTCTTCTATCCATCTACCCATCTCTCTCACTCTCGCTCTCCCTATCTACCCTTCTACTCCTCTCTCTCTCTCTCTCACTCTCACTCACTCTCCCTATCTACCCTTCTACCCCTCTCTCTCTTGCTCTCTCACTCTCGCTCTCCCTATCTACCCTTCTACTCCTCTCTCTCTCTCTCTCTCACTTGCTCTCTCTTCTCTCCATCTACCCCTCTCTCTTGCTCTCTCACTCTCGCTCTCCCTATCTACCCTTCTACCCCTCTCTCTCTCTCACTTGCTCTCTCTTCTCTCTATCTACCCCTCTCTCTTGCTCTCTCACTCTCGCTCTCTCACTCTCGCTCTCCCTATCTACCCTTCTACCCCTCTCTCTCACTTGCTCTCTCTTCTCTCCATCTACCCCTCTCTCTTGCTCTCTCACTCTCGCTCTCCCTATCTACCCTTCTACTCCTCTCTCTCTCTCTCTCTCTCTCACTCGCTCTCTCTTCTCTCCATCAACCCTTCTACCCCCTCTCTCTCCCACTTCCTCCCCCACTCTTTCTCAATCATGTTCAAATTACATGTCTGTATAAACATGGAACCAGGAAACACTGGGCCATGTTCATAGTTGGGAAAGTCACAAAACTTTGCTGCATATGTTACTATTTACAATGAATAGTAAACAGTCATTAAAGGGAAATCCAACCTTATAGGAGTACCACTACTCTAAAAGAAAGCAGAAAAATCAAAAAAGCAGAAAAATCAAAGAAGCAGACCAGTGAAATGTGACAAAAAAGAATTTCAAACTTGCCTATTTCCTAAAAAAATCTTAATACATATTCGATAAGAGTATGAAATTTCCTACCCGGTTCACAAGATCAAATAATTTATTACTGCAGAATATACATGTACATACATGCGCAACTACACAACTTAGTGGTCAATGAACCTCTGAATTAACTACCATGCAAGTCTTAATATGAAATTAATTTCCCCCTTTTATTACTCTTTAAACCCTTACTATTTAAATTTTCTTGCTATGATGAAAACTGCCATCTTTATCTAATCCACAAAATGTTCACATCATACAATGTATGGGTTTTAATACAGCGCATGAAATTACTGTTAAAGCAAGATATTTCCTATTTTAAATTTTGTACATGGAAGCATTCTCCTTTCACTTTCATTGTAGCCCATGCCAACTCAAGGTAATCAAAATACTCCTCAAAATAGATCACATGATAAGTCACTTCAAAAGTCATATCCACTTCCCTTTCTCTCTCTCTCTTTCTGCCTTTCATGATACTTTTATTTTTTGCTGCTGGTGTGATTTTCTAGGTAGGAATGGAATCACTAAACTAAGCCAAATGTAGCTATGACACTGTAAACTGAAAGATTTTGAGTTGTCTAACCAAAAACAGCACATTGCTTTTGCTAATACTGAAAAAGACCTAGCAATAGAAAATAAAGATGGTGTCATATAACTGTTAATGTAGTGGCAATCCTACACGTTGAGGAGAATACATGTAGATGTATACCAACATCAGAATTGATTCCATCATCTAAATAGAGCCTGAAGTGTGTTAAATCTGTGCAAAAGTATTTGAACTTTACTGCCCTTCTGGCTCTCAAAAGTCAATGATATTACTTCACTGTAAATAATCACATAATGTAAAAATACTTCAAACATGCACAGAAGTGGGCTCTTATTGAAAATTTGACACCATTTGGGTGTTTACCTAATAACAGGTGTTGTCAATCACCAGGATTGGCCTTTGTTTTATGACCAACAGGCCTTATGTAATGCTCTGCCTTTCCACACATTCTCCAATATCGTAAAGTCATAATTTCACATTTCCATCACTAAAGGCTCTCCAAGAGACTAGCTAGGTGGTAGTTCTTGATGGGACTTTGGGTTTGCTGTGTGCAGACTTGGACACCCATTAATTGTATTTTCACCTAGTCTGGTGTCGCAAATTATGACCTTCTGCACATGGAAACTGACGACCCTCTTCCTTTAATCTCCCTTTAAGTTATGTACCGTAAATCTCTGTGTATAAGGCGCACTTTTTTGCCGCCGAAAAAAATTGAAAGTTGGGGGTTCGTCTTATACACAGGTACAAACAAAATAAATTTAGTTTCGATTAATGGCGCTATGCCTGGCAATGTCTCCCAGCTCAGTAATCGGTGTCTTGACTCACCACTGCATGGGAAACTAGAACAACACTCAAATTTGTCTGTCATCTTGGTTTGAAAGTAATCTTTCTAATAGATCTTAATATGTAGTTTATAATAATAATTCCTCCAATTTTGCTTTGGCTTACCACAAGGTTTTATCCTAGGTACTCTACTGTTTTTAATTTACATTAATGATCTTACACATTCTTCTAAAAACGACATTGTTACTTTTATTTGTGGCAAGTTCACAAGCACAAATCAGCGCCTTCAACTGCACCTCGATGTTAAATGAAAGTCCTTGCCGTGGGTGTTTTCGTTTCGGGGAAAAATAAATAAAAATAGGGGTGCGCCTTATACACAGAAATTTACGGTAGCAGTTTTCCTACCTTTTTGTTGTTGTTGTTATTAGTGCTGGAGTCATCAGGTTCAACCCATATCTTGAGAAGTGGCAAGATATCAGCACCCAGCATATTGGCTGCTGCTTCATCAATGCTGACTAAACCTCTCTCAATCAGGTCTGCTGCTACGCTGAAATGCTCACCTAAACCATGTCAAGTAAAAGAAGACACAATTAAGGTATATACATGTACAATGTATATCAATATCAATCATTTTCTATTGTCTGCTGAGAGTGAGAGCCAGAAAAGCGTTAACACAGAAAGGCTGCCCTTCTGGCTCCAAACAGAATGCAAAATTGTTCACTGTACCGGTACTCAATATTGAAGTCTAAAGTAAAAAGAGAGTAACCCTTAAAACAAACTTGAATTATAATGTATTTTCCTATCGTACACAGTGCATATAGGGTGACTTGAGAGCGTACACCATAATGGACTAAATGAGGAACAACAGATAATTTTTTGGAAGCTTAGCCAATTGTCATGATAAATACTGTACATGCCACAAACATAAATAGGATTGTTACAAATCACAATCTTATTGCAAATATTAGATCTAGATCTACTACCTTGGATTAGGCTGGGAATTTACTTAAACTAGCATACAATTTCAGATGCACAAACATCACCAGCAATTCCTGCTTTTAAATTCCCAGCCTATAGCAGCATGATTTTTTACTTGCACGTCACTGTTTTACTGTATAAAGAAATTGTACACCCTTTTGTAGTCTGCACTTTCACCTGCTGTCACAACACATCCCATCCCAGTATAGCTTGGACAAGCTGCTTCAGGGATTACCTCATCAAGTATCAAGTATTTACGTTCTACCCTTCTACAGCTGTATTTGCATCATATTCTTTGACACTACACATTCCACCAAGCTACCATATTACATGTATATACAACAGCTTTTTCAAATAATCATCCACAAATATAGTTTTTGTACAACAAAAGACCCTAGATTCCGTGACAAGCATTCTTCATTAATTTGATATAAAAATCAGCACCTTCTGTATGATCCATGTTGACTTAGTACTGAAGCAGGTTAATCACTTGATATCTAGAACCAATGCATCCGATGCATGACTCTCTGCAGTATAACCAATATATGTGTAGCATTCCAAAAATCAAAGAAAACCTTGAATTAGAAGTAGTGTTGAGCAAGTTCACAGCAATTCACCCTGCTTCTCTTCTAAATCATGCGGATGTGATCAAAACGCACAACCAAACAACATACTTTACAGAAAAATTTGTGCTCCCATGCCTGAAATCCTAAATCAAAGCGTTACTAATTTCCTATACATGTACATGTACATGTCAACAAAAGCGAAACAAGCCAGTTGGACGAATGTGTAACGAATGACACCTCATGCAGAGTTTCCAACAATCATTCTATGAACTCCATCAGTCAGTACCAATGGCAGCACTTCTCTGGACAATGAAGTTGGTAGAAAACAATCACGGCCTTAGATTATGGAATTAATAGCCTCAAGGTTTGAATGCATGTACGCTGTAGTTCCTTCAATGTGATAAGTGGTACTTGTCTAGATGAAGAATAGAAGAGGTACTCAACTTAAGCCCTAGCTACTCAAGCGCGATCATCAACCTGCTCGTTAGAAACAATAAAGGAAGGAGAACAATTAGGAGCACAACAGGGATCTCTCACTTCTATAATGAGCTTATCCTATGGTCATAATGACTTCTAAAGGGGAACTCCCCGATAATTGTTACAGGGAACTCCCATAAAGGGTCTAAGTGTTTACCATTCACTTCTAGGATAGGGATAGGATATGTTTTGATTTGCCCAGAAATCCAGTCCAATTACTTGTTTTTTTTACTTGGGCATAGTCTACATGTTTATGATTGTAAAGATTGAAGAAATTTGTATTTCCACAATCAGTTTGCATCCTTTAAATCGGTGCACGTCATTGACCCACAAAATATTAAACTTGAGTCTTTAGAAGAGCAAAAAGCACAAATGAATGTAAAGAAGGGTTACATTAGGGGTTCATCTTCATGAGTACAATTTATTTATTCATTCAATTTCTTCTTTATTTCAAAGATCTGAGTGAGTTCAAAAGTAGCATGAAGGTGTTCATATATATATATGTAAATTCATAAACGCTCTTCTATTGTGTATAGCATCTTTAGTGCTTATTTTTTATTAGAGCTCTTATTTAATTTGCATGTATTGTACTTGTATTTGCTATTTGTAAATATTCCTTTGTTGCCCACGTAGATCCTAATTCATTCAGATTGTGTTATTGTAGAGAATTAAATTACAAGCACTGTAGATTCTTGTATAGCTATGATCCTGGTGCTCCGGTATTACCCTTACCCTAACTTTTACAGTGACCAGCAACTAATTTCATCCCACTAATAGGTCATTTTACCTGAGCAGTGTGATACAAATGTAAGCTATATCATGCCCAACTATATTGGCACTAGGCTGGGATTTGAACCCAACACCACCAACTGAAAGCTGATCATAATGAAGTATGAACCACTCCACCGTTACACTCTTTATACAGCAAAAAGGACAAATCGTGGGCTAAATTTGACGGTTTATCAGCACTAAACTTCAAGTAAAATCCACAGAGAAAAACAAAGAATGAAATAAAAACCTGATTATGGTATATCAATTTTTAAATACAGAACTGCAAATTACATGCAATTACCCATATAATACATACTCACCTTAACATGAACATGGTAGATATCCATCTCCATTCATTGAGAATCCAAGCTACATGTATGTGCACAATAATATATCCATACATCTTTGTATTTTTGTAAGAATATCACATGAAGACATGAGAAAATAATTCTCCATCAGTACAACTTTCACAAGCACCACTAGTCTGAAGCTCTTATTATAGGTGCATGCATGAAGGAATCCTTCACCGAAACCGTGTCCAATACAAGTTTACAATTGCCCCGGTAAACTTAACATAAAAAGTGCATTACAGGGTTGCAGTAATAAGAATAATGTTCCAATTCACTAGGAAGCGGCTCTCCAGCCCAGGAAAGACAGAATTGATCCGGTAACTAGAGGATGTTCATCTGTTCCTCAACTCGACTCAAATGTAGTATGTCTTTCAGGGCAGGGAAGAGAGTTCATTAGATGCTACATCCCCAAGGAAATTCAGCACATGAACATAAACACCAAGCGAATGTCACCATTAATAAGAGTATGTGCATGAATGATATGTGAAGAGTGAGAGAGCATTCCCCCAGCTCCAATCATGATCACAACCCTGGAAGCAGAGGGCCAACAAGGGGGCAAATCTTTCTCCCATCGGAGGATCAAAACTCATTTTAATCTCAGTCATCTCTCTCAGCTGGAGTGTACTTTTAGGATGTTGCTATGTCAGAATGAACTCATGGCAATCCATGGTTAATTAACAGAGTTGTAAAAATGAGAATAATAATAATTTATCATAGTACGATGAAATCAAAAAGAAATAAGTTGAATAGCTTAGGTCTTGAGAGAAGCTTTGGTCCTACTATATTAGCCTTGCATAATAGTAGTCATTAGTCATTTTCCTATATTGGTAGTCCTCTGGATAAGGCTCAAAGCCATATTCAATGGACCCAATATCTATTGTATATTTCCCTTTCCAACAGATCTATCAGATACAAAATAAACCTCAAACAACATCAATAACTAAATAGAAAGCAGTTTATAATATATAGCCAAATTAAAAGTACTTTACTTTGATCATAACTAAATAAAATGTAATTTACTTACAATTTAGATGCAGCAATTAATTCAGTTCATTCTGTGGTTCTACCTCGTTATAATTCCAACCATATCTAGTAGCGTAATCAAACAAGTGTACTGTACACTGTTGTCCTCTGTGGTATATCAATCATTGTATGGTAAGGTATTCAGCTATGACAAAAATAACTGAAACTAGAAATACAGATTTGAGTAGGAGAGCCCATAGTGTGGTGTCATCAATCCTGATAAAACAATGAGTTGGAGTTATTTGGAAGTGGTGTGATTGAATGGAAGGTAAAAAGGAAGTCCACACACAGGAAGTATTGCCAGTCCTGACTGTATTGTGGGGGAGTGTAGATGACATGTTAGGATACTTCATATCTATCATGAACAGGAAAGGGACCCTGTAGTTAATCCTAATGAGAAGAGCATTTTAAAGGGGAACTTTTAGAACCCATCCTTGAACAAAAATCCAAGAAATAATTATTGTTAGGAAGTTAGATGTCAGAATGCTAGGACACATGTTTTACAACTCTGTTGCCCTTTGATGGCTATGACTTCTGACATAGCAGCAACAAATGCATGAAAGTACACTATTTCCACAATTGGTTGAAAATTAGTATCATAAATATGTTAAGCTGTTATAAACAACATGCAAATTACTTTGTATATATGTTTCATTCATGTATGAAGTGAGACAGGTCTAATAGAAAAGGGAAACAAAAAATAGAGATTTCTCAGATCCTATGGATTTTACAGTGTATCTGGAATATCTGATATTAGCTTTAATCAGATTGTTTTATATCGTCAGATATCTTGAAACTAATTGCATCCTCGGGCACCATATTGAGTGGAGGAGGAATAAGAATGCTTAGGTCGTACAAGGTATCCTTGCGTGTAATGGGATGATCCTGGTGTGTTTTTGCCACTCGGGGAAAATGCATGGATAAAGACTACAGCGGTTCCTTTTTGTTGAGATTATGAAAGCAAAATTGAAACGATAGTCAATTCAATGGCTAGTTTAATTTCATTATTGATCCTCCATTAAAACCATTTGAGGATCCAGGGGCAGGGGGCAGGGAACATGTGCCCCCCTCCCCTTCTTCAGCAGAACTCCTCATACAGTTGTTTTAGTTTTAGATTTGTTTTACCCATATCTGGTTTGAATATACCTACCTCAATATCACTAGTATCACAATACTGAGAATATCACAATAATTTGTAAAATTTGCTTAGACTGTCGTGTAATTATTCAGATCTCTTTTAAGTTGTAGAAACAAATTTGAGGATAACAAAATTTGAACACAATTGAAGGTATACAGAATGAATGAAAGGAAATATATAGAATCAAGGAAAGGATATTGGGTATATAATTTCAGATCCCATGACCACTTTACAAAATCTAGTGACCTCATCTCCAACTGTATATGCTTAATATTCTTCTAATAAACTATAGAGGGTGCTCTTCCCTGCATTGAACATGATAATGTAACTCAAAGGGAAAGTCCAGAACATAAAAATGAGAGAAAAATATCACTGAAATATAAGGATCCGATAAAGGCTAAGGGAAGCATGATTTTTCCAAATTTATAATTGTTCAAACACAAATTTGGAGCTCAGTGATATAAACTTATGGCCACCTCTTTGTTTGCTTCATACAGAGTATGCAACAAATGTTGAATTGGTCTGTTTACTGTTTACTCCTAAGAAATACATGTATGTCATTATACCCATACCATGGACACATTATTACATGAAAAGAGAAATTCATGGAATTTTTATTACAAAACAAACAAAAGAGGTGCCTGAAGGGTGAATCACAGAGTTGCAAAATTCTTTAAAAGATTTTTTTAGAAAACTTTCACTGATCTGTTTCTTTCATTTTCTCTGTTTTTTTTTAGTGAAAAACAACTACCGGTAAGCTTTCCGTGTGGACTTTCCCTTATAAGGAAGACACTGGATGGATGCCCTTCATGCAATTTCTATGAATGGCACTGACTTGAAGTGAACATTAGAGGTATAGGTCAAGGCCCAATATCTAGGAAAATGCCAAGATGGTGGCCTTCTCTATGCAGTCCCTTTCATCATACAGCTTTCCAACTGTATCATGTCTATTCATGTCTGGATCCAGGAAGGCTCAGCATGAGATAGAAGCCTAGCGGTGTCACTTCATATTCAAAGGGGGTAACGCATGATCGTTAGGGGAGTGCATGGAGTTGAAAATGGCCCCCCTATTTGAGGACTTTCAAGAACATTTTCAACCAAATTCATGAAATACCACTTTTTACATAAAAACAGGTACAAAATGTGCTCTAAATATAACCTTATTTTTGGCTAAAGTACAAATTCACCACACAAAAAAGTACTGGGAGTACCCTGATTTTGTGAAATTTGCAGGAGGCGTATGTATACATGTATACCTTTTTGAAATACATGCCCATTTTCATAAAATTTCTTTATCTTTATAAAAAAACACTTTCTTTGAGATCTGCAAACATTGAAATGTTCGCATAAATCCCCCAAATTCACCTCTTTATTTCGAAATTTCTAACTACATGTATCATGCCTACATAAAGTCAATATGATGTGATACCACCAGGTATAGATATTCAGTAAGTAGTAGGTGAAACTCCCTGCCGATATGCATGCACTCTCTATCAATGCCTCCGACAGGCTGGGGTAGCTCTGTATATACTGCCATCGTATGAAAGATGTGTTAGTGCACTAAGGATTGTTGTTGAATTTAATTCACTATTTAAAAGAAGGGCCATAATAATACAGTCTAGAGCTTTTACATAATTTATACTAACTATCTTGACTGTGCTCAATAATGCTGAAACTCTTTAAACTCTCATTCAACTAGTAAAGTTTGCTTACACTTGTAGATGCACCAACATCAACAACAACCATGCCTTTTGCATTCCAGGTAACAGCGGGTGAAAAATACACAGGAGCAGTTTGCGATTTTGTTCTCTAAAGCTCTGA
Organism: Strongylocentrotus droebachiensis; assembly: GCA_035222895.1. Lineage (NCBI taxonomy): Eukaryota > Metazoa > Echinodermata > Echinoidea > Camarodonta > Strongylocentrotidae > Strongylocentrotus > Strongylocentrotus droebachiensis. Next base: position 108,356 of record JAVYIG010001674.1, on the reverse strand, counting down.
AAGTGCTCTGGAAAAATAATATTCAATTACAATAATATCACTGTGAGACAATAGCACTTCTACAACACCAAATCCTATAAGAGCTGCCTCAAACAGAATTTTTTTTGTTTACATTGTCAGCAATGTCTGTAAGTACAACTACATTTCAATATTAAGCTACCTGTATGTACTACATGTATGCTCAGTTGACTCTACTGATAGTGGTATATCATATCATTAAAAAGTGACATGATAAAATACCACTTCTTAATGAAAATTCATATTAGAAATATCTGTCTTAAATATAGTGCAACATTATAGAACCCCACTGAAATGGCTACATGGAAAATAACCTCAGACTTCTGATGAAGATATAAAAAAAAGGGGAGGGGAATAAAAAACACTCTTCTCGGACAGCTATTAAAACCAGCAATAAGAAGATAAATTCTGGTGTTCCAAGTGCTGCAGTGACACATTTGGCAATTAGTTTAGCAAACTGAACAGTTAATGATAGGATCTCATAGAAGAATATACATGTAGAAGCTTGTTCTAATGACCAATTTCCAGTTTTGATTGGCCATAAAACTAATGGTCTATCATGTAAGTTGTACATTTGTTGTGACACATGAGTATAAACATAACTAATCAAGCTTTCACCAAATTGTCCTTAAAAAAAAACACAATGTTGGAGAATGATTTACTTTCTTCAGTAACCACTTTAACTCCTTCAATACCGTGGGTGGCAAATTCTGTCCTCAAGAATGAAAGTTTGACATTTTTTTATTAAAAAATGGTCAGTTTATCATCATGAAAATGAAATAAATTCTGCCAAGTGATTATGTGAAGTCTCTCCCCATTGAAGATATGCCTAATGTGCTTTACATGACAACGTAGTGCTAATGATAAACAAAAGTATTAAAGGTGATATTCTAAGCAAATAAATGTCCCTTAATTTGATACCTAGCGCAAGCATATGCTATTTATAAGTTTTTCAATTACATAGTTTATCATAACAAAATTCTGGCTACTTGAAATCCTCAATTGAATGCCGAAAATATCCGCCTCTTTTTGCATAGAAAATCCGTCACAGCGCTGGTCTACTATTTATGACATCACGTCTGGGAAAGAGTATATTCACCTGCCCGGATGTTCCATAGAAAGCATGTGCAGAGAGATACCATTTTCTGCTTATTTTGTTTCAAAGGCTGAAAAGTCTAATAAATCATAATTCTATGTACAATTCTTTACCTTCCCCTAATATTTCATAGTATTAATATCAATTCCCCTTTTAAAAATTATGACATATACTTGCCAACGATGTGCTATTAGTTGATATTTTTACCATGTAATTTTTGTTTTGGTGTTGAAATCAGCCCAGGCACGGAGTGAACAGTAGCTGTCTGGTAAGTGGACCCACATTGTATTACCATACAGCGATCTCCCGATGGTTTCTTCTTCCTTTTTCCCATGTCTTTCGCCTTCCTTGGCCCTGAAGATCGTTCATCTTCTTCCATGCTGTGCATTGTGCGATCTACCAATTCTGACACCGGTAGTCACTGAGGAGCAGGTCTTTGTTAGTTGTTTTACTTAGCTGGTAACGTCGCTTTCATTCTCTTGCAATTGCCGATAAACATATACATGTAACTAGCGTGCGTACGTTCCATCACAAGCAAGCCGCGCCTAGAGCAGCGGCCTGGACTTACTTCCCGATTCTGCCCGCTTCATGAACGTTCATGCAAGAGCCGCATCACTCGCGGATGAATATCGTTCCATCACTAATCTATTATAGAGGAAGCGCGCTTGCATGATCTTGTTCAAGTTTGATATTTTACATCATAAAATGTTTGACTGGTACTGTATCCTTTTTTGAGGCAGTCACACACATCTATGATAAGTACTATCATAGTTCTAGGCCTATTCGTTTTACAAAACTGCTCCTGTACCTTATCTGATGACAAGATAATGCATCTGCCTATTCATACGTGCATGATTTAACTGTTTCCCGAGCAGTAAATTTGTCTTAAATCTCTACCAAATAGGTGAATATGAGGATATAAAAAGAAATCAGCGACTGGAAAATGTTGCTTCGTTATTCTTCATGCAAATGAAAACAGAAAATCCATCAAATATACTCATTAACAACAACAAATCTAAGCTCCGACAGGATAGCATTTACGTAGGGATATCACTGCCATTCACTCTCACTAAGCCCATGAGTCCCGTTCGTGACGTCACGGATAGAGGCCCGACTCTACATGCACTTCCGGGTGTCAGACTTAGATATTTTGGTAGAGTTTACTCGCATAAATTCACCATTCTAAACTTGTTTTTGTCAGTTGGACACCATTTAGTGTTTTATTCTGGGGGTTAAAAGCTTTCTATTGATGTAATTATCTCAATATTTGGGATTGTCTTAGAATATCAACTTTAAAGGAAATATCATTTTACGAATGCTCACAATGCGTCCTACCTGGGTGGAGAGTGGCAAATGTAGATTAACATCTTGCCAAAGGATGTCAATGCCAGGCTTGGATTTGAACCAGGCTGTACTTTGTGATCTGCAGTCTGGTGACTTATCCACTAGACCACAACACCTCTACATATATTTACTTTTGGTGTGCAAACATTATTAGTATTAAGTGTGAAATTAAACTGAAACTGAAACATCAAACTACATGATGTCATACAAGTTCATATACGGTCATTTTCACGGTAAAGGGTGTAACTTTGAAATTTTGACATTTTTTTCTCTAGTGATCTCATAAAGCTACAGAATTCAAAGATATTTTGGCATATGAGTAACCTACTTGGGTGCTACCTTGGGTAGCATAAACTTCTTCAGGGATTACTTCGTTAAATTTTGGCAGGCACATAAGTACCCTAAATGTGACCCTTTTGATGTACACAAAATACATAGACATTTTTGTAAAGCCCTGCATTTTTTTCAGGAACAGCGAGGATTGTTTTTGTTATGCAGAATGTGAAGTTAGATGTTCAATAAAAAGTGCCAAAGAAGTTGTAACTGTAACTGCTCCTCTATTTTTGATAACAGAGAGTTGTTATTTGTCGTTTCGGAGACTTCATTTTCCGTTAACAATAGTTAACAAACTTCATAGCAAGAGCTCTGGTTTGAAAAGTGCTTTCTACCATCTCATTTGTTCTTGATATAACACTTGATATCTATACTTCCAACTAATGACAAAATTTGTCTGGTCATGTTGCTTGTAAGATTTTTTTAAAAGCTTGACTGAGTCGCGCCATTTTTCCGTTAGCTGAATTGAAGCCTCCGAAACAAACTATTCAGACAGCTTGTACAAATATGAATATAGGAACTTATCCAATCATTATATCAAAATGTAGCATTAGGACCCCTAAATCACTTGTCAAAAAATAGCTGAGATATTCCCCACTGTTAAAGAATAACAGACAATACAAACTTTCCGTTAGCACTTGAAGCCTCCGAAACACTTGAAGCCTCCGAAACAGCAAAAAGATTATTTTTCATTTTTTAAATACCTAGACCGATGTGTTTCATGTTAAATCTGCATGGCAATCATAGGTTAGGATGTGCAGGCTCCCTTGAAGTTGAAAGTAAATAGATATCCAGTTAGTTTTTTTCAAGACTTACTAATAACCAAAAAAACTTGTTTCGGAGGCTTCAAACTGTAGTTAACACCATATTTTTGGCTATTGTGGTTTTATAGATAGGGGATTGTTTACAGTTTTCCTATTGAATGTTTGGTTTTGGTCTATTAAAGGACAGGAATGTGTTAGATGTTATTGGCTTTTTATATTTTTAATGATTTACAAATAGTCAGTATTTCAGAAAGAAATTTTACACCAGTACTAGGAGTATTCACCTGTTTCAAACCTTGATAATGTAAGAATCATTCACCAAATAATAAAAAAAGTTTATACATATAAATCTTCCAAGCTTTATGAATATTTTAATATATAAAGTATTAAAATGAATCACTATATTTTCCCAAATTATAAGACATCCATAATATTTATCCAATTTGTTTCGGAGGCTTCATTTAGTGTTAACAACATGTATCATGGTCTTTGCCAACCCCTTAGGATCAAATGGCATAGGCCATGCCATCCAAAGACCATTTGTAACAGTAGGAGAGAAATTTGGTGGGCAAAGAACCCTCTAGAAATGTTAGGGAAGCAGTGTGTACAACCCCTTTTAAGACAATGGAATAATAATAATAATATTTGGTTCTTGTGTAGCACATATTGAACGTCTCTATGCGCTTCCAAATTTGGAAATTATTACCCCGGCTTTAGCATGGCTTCCATTACGGCGCTTAAGCATTTCAAGGAATTAATTCCTGCCAGGTACCCAATTTACCTCACCTGGGTCGAGTGTGGCAAATGTAGATTAGTGTCTTGCCAAAGGACATTAGTGCCGACAATAGACCATGAAGATCATGAAGATATTGACAAGGTTACAGCAACATGTGCTAGCAACATCTGCTAGCAACATCTGATACTAGATAGCATCTCTTCCAGACAGGCATGAACACTACTCATTTCCTTACTGTTATCCACAAGAATATAGAGGTAAGAACCGTATATTTTGTCCTTAAATTACTTAACTTGTACTTTTTTTTTAATGGGTCATTGTAATGGAACTGATGTGTGAAAGTTTTTGAAGTTTAGATTTGTCACTAAAAATTTGGTAATTTGTAAGGCCTAGTTACGATCTGTATTGTACATTGTACATGTACCTTTATCATACTCAATGTTTGTGGTTTTAAAGGTCGGTGACATCCAAATATAGTTTGATTCCTGTTGATGTGCAGCCTAGAAAAATGCTCCAAATCTCATTCATCTTGTGACATCATCTGTAAATCATTAGTGAGCTAACAAGAGACAGTGGTATGTGTAATAGCTTAACCAGAGCTGATCACCTGTTTACAATAGACCATACAATACCAACATATGAGTTGCTATGTCAGAAGTGGTGTAGCATCACCAGGAAAATAAAGGTAACGTGGAGGTATTTGTGAGCATGTGCTGAGCTGGAGAAAGTTACAATTTCTCTTGTTAGCTCACTAATGATTAACAGATACATGTAGATGAATGAAATCTGGAGCATTTATTTAGGGTGGAGCTAGCAGGTCTGAGAATATTATTGCAAAATATTTAAAAATCTATGAAATATATTTATCACAAATTATGAGTTGTATGCAGCCCTGCACATAAACATGAATCAACTTATATTTGGATGTCACCTGACCTTTAAAGTTTGCCTCAGTACCAAATGTTTAAATTAGACTCCTGATATACATGTGTGTACATAAACAGGTCTATGGCTATGCACAATGGTAAACTAGTAATAAGGAATGAAATCCTTGTACAAATTACAATTTTGAACAGGTTATTCCTGCAAATCCATGGTCAAAACAGATAAAAACAAGTCTGTCATTAATTAGTACTTAAAGGTTTGTGTAATGTACACATTAAGCATCCTTAGTGATGGTGCCCGTATAGACTACTAAACTAATTCTTAAACAACACATGGATAAATAATAAATTATTATGTAATGCACAAACAAAATGATTGTTTTTTAGTGTCCAAGCTCAGATATATGTATTAACATTGTTCTGTGCAGTACAAACTGCTAATTTCCTATTTTCTTCTCCAATTGCAGGATCAATGTGAGCGATTATGTGGCCATATATTTTGATGCACCTTCATCTAGCAGCAGGACTACAAATGGGGTGGTTTTCATGGCTCTCGTAAGTATTACCCATGTTAGATCTTGGATTATTAAAAAACATTTAACAGGATCAACTTTCTTTATTTGAGAAATACATAGACAATAAGATCTTTCTAAAATATATATGAGCAGATGTTGTGGTACTGAACAAAGTTAACAGGGTGAATGAAATCAAATAAGGGACTGTGAGATATTTCAAGGAAGTGAAATGGATTCTGTAAGCTGTTTTTCTGTGTTTTAATGAAAGTTTGTATTTGCTATATATTCTTATTTTGCTACTAGGTAAAAGCTGTGATTGATGACAATGTCAAAGTCAAATTCATGCGCCGGAACAGCAATGGTCTGTATGAATTTACAGAGGACTGTGAAGCCCATCAGCCTAAAAAAGATGTAATCCAGAAGATGGCTCTACCAACCAGGACCCCTACCCCAGCCGACAGAGCTTACCTTTATAATTTTTAAGGAGAACTGGACATGTTGGCAGATAAATTTCTTTGAAATAAGAAGTAGAACACAATTGTGTTCCAGGACAAAAACCTGTAAATACTTACTATGCTATTGGTTTCAAAAATATGAATGTCAGTGTAAATGTTATAACACATAACAAACAAGTTTGTGGAAGCCACTGTGCGGAAATTTAATTCTTTGCACTAAGAATAAATGATGACAAAGACGCGAGTGAAGGGTAATGATACATTGCTATGAATTAACATAAATGGTTTCTATGTGAACAATTATTTTAAGTACTTTACTTTCAGTTCAACATTTTATTGAATCTTCAAAAGTAAGGTTAAATTTCGCTTTGTATATTGCCTTTGTAGTTGACAATATAGTGTGTTAACATGTTTGAAGCCTCCGAAACGCTACTTTGAACTGATCCTATACAATATATGTTTCCTGAATGTTTCAACTTTGATATGAGAAAAGTGATTTCCTTGGAAATTACATACTTGACAATATATTTCCCTGAGTATCAGCAGAGATTTGAAATCCTCATGGATGCTATTAAGTGACTTTGCAATGTTTGCGTACTGAACAAAAAACTCATCGTATTAAGTAAAGATAATTTGTAACATAAATGTACCATACTTTATATTAACAAGTATTTTTACTCTGTAAACAAATGTTTTAGGTGTTATATTAGTAATTTTTCATATCATTAACAGTTTAAGTTGAATTTTTCTTAATATGTTACCTAAGTAATGGACAACATTTTGTGTTAACATGATTGAAGCCTCCGAAACAGGCATTTTGTTAACCTGAAGCCTCCGAAACACGCACATGAGAAATTTTCAACTTCCTCATTTGAAATGCGATTTCTTTGGAATTTGCATGGTAATTAGCCTTCACTGAATGGTATTTGTATAATAATTTGTATTTTGCTCCCCCTCTTGGAAGATAGGTAAATTTGAAAAATTAACTGTCAAAGTCATATTTTATCTTGAATTTGACAAACGCATTGAATTTTTTTAAAGACCAAATAAGTTTGACCAAAAAAGCTTTATAAGCCTTTAAGTACATTAGAATAGCAAATGAAAAATTGCAATTGAATTATGTTTGGAGAACAAATGTTGTCATTTAAGTTGATAGAATTAAAATGTTGTTTTTGTTCAAATTTATCATATTTGTCACAGTTGTTCATTATTTTTCCAGGTTTTTCATGTAGTTTAAGCTCCAGAACCAAAAAAAATCCATAATTTAGACACTTATAGTACTAATTTTAGTAGAAATGATTATGAAAACATATTTTGAAATTTTGACCCTGTTTGAGAAAAGTTACACCCTTTACTGTGAAAATGACCATACATGTAAATGGTGTTCCATTTATCTAGGATAAGCAATTGTGTACATTTGAATTGTTGAATAGACTGTATTACAATACAACTGATCATACAGGTACTTGATGATTAAAGAGAAGAGACTAAAGAGACTAATTTTGTGAAAAATGTGTAACAGCATTGATATTAAAATTCAAACCTACATGTAGACTGAGGATCTGAATAGTCATTGGATTAATAAAATCTAAATTTTAAGGGATTTCATGCTATTTTAGAGGGGTAACAGCTAATTCTGCTCAGAATCATAGTGATGTCAGACCAGTAGTGCGATTGTCTATGATTTGAAGCCCAATTGGCTTTTATTCTGACTAGAAGAGTAATGCACTAAAATTTTGGTTCTCCATATTTTTATCATCATTTAGAACCTAAGTCTGGAGGTTTTCCATACAAATATAACCGCCCTTTCAATGAAATAGTAATAAAGAAATATATAAAGGATCATCATATCGCGAAAGGGGCCTATATAGACTAGACAACAACATCCTCAAAAGAAAAGTACCGGTAAACAGAAACTAGTTTTCAAGAGACACGGCCACGGGACAATTAGACAACAATCATCAGAGTGCACTCATGATAAGCCCAACCCAGTTGTATGAATACTAATTAATACAACATTCAGATTAGAACAGGAACCTCATTCTTTATTACGTTTTGTAATAGGCATTTCTTTACACAACGTTCAGACTTAAAAGGTATCAAAGGTTTTAATAGCTACACGATTCTTGTATAGTTACCTGTATATGATCAATTCCAGTAGTCTGAACACAGAGTTTACCACTTATCAATGTGTCTATCACACATGCTTCATAAACACGAGCTAAGTCTGTATAATGCACACATATTTGACTTCAGGTTATGTATTTTTCCATGTTACAATGTTTTAATTGCTGCAATTGAAACATTGAATGTTTGAAATTAGTAAAATTATTTAGTTTCAGAGGGAAGTTATAGGAACTTTAAAATGGTATTAATTTCATCATTTTTCCTTGCATGGCTGTAACTTTGGGCCATAAACCATCTTAATGAAAACCGATGAGGTACAATTGTTTTAATTTTGTTGACAATGCTAACAAGGTAAGATTTCTTCTCAAGCTCACCGCCTCCTGTCTGGTTGTTTGGCTTGGCTGTCTGTCGGTCTCTCTCCCTCTCTAGATCTCTCTCCCTCACACTCACACCTTCTTGAATTGCAACACCACAATACATGTACATGTATGTGATCATTATATTTCCTACCTTTTGACTGTAACATGCATGCTGTACCCTAGTAATGATTTCCTTGATATCAGGTATCGTATTTGATACAATTTTTCATTGGTATGAAGCACACCAGACAGGGAAATCATTACAGACCTTTGTTATTACATGTAGGTCAATAATATGACTGAATATATATGAGATCAAAGTCCATGATAGAAGTATTGTTATTGCTATAGGGCACAAGAGAAATTCACATGGTGTATCATAAACTGTAAAGAGTCAAAATATTTGCATAGCAAGTTCTTTCTCAATCAAACAAGTACGGGACATTTAGACAACATTTCTTGGCATTTAAAGAAAAGGGATCAGCTAGCAGTGAGGATTTGTTTTGTGGTAATAGTGCAGTACTACCAGGTGGCCATACAAAGATATGACAACTAACAATTAATTTCCCTTTTTTAGCAAGATAGAGCTGAAATTATCACACTGCACATGTACATACTGTATATGTCGTATGGGACACAGACAAATATGATTTCTTGAAATTTAAGTTTATGCTAAAAACTCTGAGTTGCAATGAAAAATATCACTGAAAATATGTGTGTCTTTGCTAATCTACTGGTACATGTACAAAGACTTTATTTTCCTTGTTTTGTGAGTTAGACCTGGTTACAGACTTGAAATTATTAACATTCCTAATTGAAAATTTAAATCTAAAACTTTGCTGAAGCCAATTGTATTCTTGTTACATATGGGCCATGCCCTAAACAACATGAAATATGGCGTACATGTACAGGACAAAGTTGATGATGTTATTAATAAAAGATGGATGCGGTACATCTCACAACCCTCATATCATTTAACTATTTCCTCCTTAATGCGAGCCTTTGATGTCACCATAGTATGAATAACTCATTTAATTTAGTTTATTTAGATATTAAAGGGATTGGGTAACTTTGTCTCAGGTTTTGAAACAAAAATCCTGGATTTAGCTCCTGCTGCAATGATAATTATAAACCTTTAGGTCAGTCAGGAACCCCAAGACTTCTACAAGCCGATCGCCTGTCTGATCATCAAGATATTTATGATTGGAAATACAAATCAAATTTCGATTTTTTTTCTTTTTTTTTTTTTTCCTAACGGTTTTCATAACAATACAGACTTTTGGGGAAAACGAGTATGGTAAAACCGGTCACTCACAAGATTTTTTACTTTTTTGAGGCACTTCATGATCATTTTTTAGGGCTTCAATACATATCAAAGACACTGATAACACGTACTGCCATGCATCTCAGATTAACATTGTTAAACGATGCCTTTAAATTAAAATGTTATTACATCGGTTGCCAATAGAAACCAAATTTGAATTTATAGAATTTGTCAAGCTCTAACACGGAATCTCCCTTATTAGGAATGTCTCGTCATTGGAATTCAGTACAACTGCCAATCAATATTCACATAGCCTTAAATTATGCGGTTTACATGTCAGCAAACCTCAGACAATCCAAAATTTCCTAGGGAATCATTTGAATTCAAGTTTAATTAATGTTTTTCCCCATAGAGATCTATGGGGTCTACGACATGTGGTCTCCTGCCTTTTCCTTTTGTATGAAACTTTTATTTTAACTAGAAACAAATTTTGTCAAACTTACATGTTATTCATTATATTTATTTGTATGTTTCTTTGTATTGATATGAAATAGTGGAAATAAATGGACCAATATGAGAGTCACAAAACTCCCTTCTATCATTAAAAAATACTTGTGATTACTTGTGATTCTATCAATCTCAAATAATACTACCAGTGCATTACAGGGCACAACCTTCAACATACAAAAGGCATAATATGAGGCATATATGGTTAAGCCCTCAAATTTAATTATCATATTTCTTAAACTGAACATACACATATACTTGATTCAGTTTGGCATAACATTTATGTTTCTAAAATGCTGCAAAATAGAGAACTGTGCACAAAATGAATCTTACCTGCCGCCATTAAAAACTAGTCGTCATTTTACTTGAATCACTGTATGTAAAGTAACCGACTTTATTAAAAAAATGGACAGAATCACACAGCATTTCCTCATGACTGTTAATGCGATAACCACATGAACATACATTGTCCTGAATCATTCATGCATTGCATTCACAACCGACTCTATTTGTGAAGTTCATGTATGTTTTTTCCAATGAGATTTCATGTACCACGAAACTAGGGTATGCAACAAATAAATTCAACAATATATATGCTATTATAAGTGCCACTCAAAAGCCTCCATCTATTTCCATTGGTCAGGTGAGGAATGAATACATACAGTTAGTAATTAAATTATTCATACTTCCTGTGAATTTTATTTTATTTTATTTTATTTAAAAAAAAAAAAAAAAAAAAACAAGATTAAAAAAAAGATTTTTTCTTCTTCAAGAATGAAAGGTTGACCGGTTCAAACAGGGTTAGCTGTAATATGTCACATTCTCAATATACATTAATCAGGACAGCCTGGCAGATACTGGTGCTATATAAATATCCATACTATTATTATTATTCTTATAAAATTACAAAACTTGGTAAGGGTGTATGAATAATTTAGTTGTTAACGGTACATATGTAGATACAATGTAGCTGATGTTTTTACCTTGACATGCAAACAGGAGTGGATTAGGATCATGTTGCTCGAAGAGTAGATGCCCAGGGTTTGGACCGTGTCTTATCAGCTGATCCAACCAGTAGTCTATGATTTCCTTCTTCCCTGCCTTACAGGCATGACAGACAAGGAGTTTCAACTCAGCTACATCCTCAAGCAGTCCTGGAGGGTTGCAATGAAAGGAGGAGAAGGAGATGGAGAGGAGAGTGGTAACAGATGAATGAATCAGGAACCAAGGAACCAAAACGAAGAAAGAAAGAAAAGGGATAGATAAATAAGAGGGAAGAGGAGGGGAAGGGGAATCAAAGCAGAAATCTGAATGATATTATTTACAACTAAACTTCTTTTCAAACAACATCTGCTGAGAGCAAGAAGGGCATTAACTCATTCACTTTAAGATGAGAGTAATACTAAGATATTGATATGGTGAATTAATTCTCACAACAGAATGCCTACTCTGGACATGAAGACTCTGGCAATTCAATAAGTCCTACCAACATGATATGCAAGTGACATTAACCCATAGCCTATTGGAACCGAATGGTCCCTGTATTATACCTATGGGAAATAGAGAGTTCAGTTGTCATTAACGGGTTAAGCAGGCTATTATTGCCTACCAAGGTGCACATATATGCATCTATTATGATGCGAGAGCACTGAATTTGGGACTGCCAGACAGAGAAACACTTAATATGACAGAGAAAGAGGGGGAGAGAGACAGAGAGAAAGAGAGAGAGAGAGAGAGAGACAGGGGCAGACAAACACAAAGTCATAAAGAGTAAGAGAAAAGGAATAATGATAGAGAGAGAGAGAGAGTATACATAGAGAAATACACAGAATCAAACACAGGAAGAGACAGAAAAAACAACTGGGGAGAGAAAGAGAGAGTAAGACACATAAATAGTCACACAGACAGAGAACTATGCTGTAAAGAACTATGCAGTAATATGGAATCACAGACAGGTAAATAGTGAAATACAAATATTTACCTTCATCCATTTCCACTAGTTTAGTGATAATGTTGAGATGGCCCTCAGTGGTAGCTACTTCCAATGCACTTCTACCCTGTATCAAGCAAACATACCAATGTTACGGTCCATATTTCTTGAATAATACACGGTATCTTCATCATTACAAGTATAGCGACATCTGTAAGCATGGATAAGTGAAGTCTCAGTTCTCTCTCAGTTTCTGTTGATCAACAGCTCCAAATACTTTCTTTGCTTGGTCAAACAAGTATCAAGCACATCTCCTAGAATTGTTAAAGGTACACTGTGCATGTGTGTAGCATACATTAAACAGTGTTGTGCAGAAATAAAATGATTCCATCGGATTGTTAACAGTAAAATCTTCCTAATGACATTACAAAATTACTATTACTTATTTCATCAGAAATAAAAATCACACAAACAACTTCCACAACAAATACATTCCTCAAAGGAGAGAAAGTATGATCAAATAAATGCTAACTTAAGATTAAATTATTACCACTTCCATACCATAGTGAGAGGAGAAAGTAAAAACTTCAGAATTCGTCTGCCTCCAAGATGCTTGTTTCGTATACCTCAACAATCAACAATCAAAATTGGTCTCACCTCACCCTAGTTTGTGATTTTATTCAATTTTCAGAAAGTGGTTATTCCAAAGGAAGTAGGATTTCCTTACATGTGAATTCCCCATGACATGCCAACCCAGACTAACCCAGACTAACCCAGACCTATGTCTATGATTCTATGTCATAGGAACAGGGACAAAATATTTAAAACATTTCGGGACTACTTTTCAAGCTTGCTTGCAGGAAAATAACACCCTTTAATGTGTTTTGCATTGAACTCTATGCAAATTTTTTTGGGCTCTATTTATGACTTTCGGGGGCTCTTTTGGGCATTTCAGGGGCTAATTCGCCCTGAATCCCCGTGTATTTTTTTCCCTGCATAGGAATCCAACTAGCCGGTTCAAACCGAACATCAATTGATGAAAAATGAAACTGAAAATATGTTACGACACCAAAATCAGAAGAAAATATAGCTTCAGCTCGTCAACAACCCTAGCAGGGAATATTTACTTTTCATTTTGTTCAAACAATTGGGTGAAGTCAGGCACATGCTATATTTAAAATTTATTTAAAAGATTTAAAAATAACTTTCAAGTTTTCACAATTTCCACTGTGCTCTGAGCTAAGGTAAGGTCGACTATCAATGGAAAACAGGTACTTGGCGTATCAGGAGAAGATGTATGATCATTTCATAGCAGTGTACATGTAATGTAATGTCTAGAACTCTAGACCTAATAAAGAACCTGGTTCGGCTGACTCAAAAACTTTTCTGTTTAAAAAAAAAACATGATTTCAAGAAGTACCTTCAATAAATCAACTAATGGTAACTTTATTTATAATGTGCCCATCCATCCCGAGAGATGCTCGAAGCAACTAAATGTAATGCTATAATATGGGCATGGTGCTTATGTTTAGTATTCAAAAGGAAGATTGTCTCACCTCTGTATTCTTACAACATGGTTCAATCCCCCAGCACATTAACATGAGAGCAGCATCGACATCACCCTTCTGGCAAGATGCATGAAGGAAACCAAACCTAGCGTACAGCTCTTCTTGGTCTGATCTACCAGGCATTTCCTTCAATGATTGGTTTCCCAACATCACCCTCTGTAGCTCAAGAGTAGAATGACTGTAGAATGGGAAGAGCTTGTCTCGTACATCATCCTCAGGAAGGGTTTGTATGAAGCTGTATGCTGCCTGCACAGAGTCTGAACGCTTCTCCAGAATTTCTAGTAGGGCCGTACAAATATCTAAATGTAGAACAGGAAACAAGATAACACTCCCATTAAAAAAATGATAATGCATCTTCCATTCGCGACATACAAACATCTAGACCTTCCCAGAAAACAACCTGATTATTGAGTTAAATGCGATTAAAAAGAAATATTGATAAATTACAGATACAGTAGATCCTACAAGTATACAACCCCCTATACATACCAGTTTCAGCAAAGAATGATTGGTTGGCAAATTGCAGGTATATATTTGATTACATAAATACATTTCCAATCATATCACAATAGTTGGGTCTTGATCATGATGTCATAATGCATCTTGTGGAAGTGAATTCCTAACTGATCAAAACTAATAAACCATATTGTCTGCATAGAGTCACAAGGCATTAACTCTTTGTTAAATGCCCTTTTGCTCGATCCAGATGATCTGCTGGAACTGTATTTTACACATGAACAGTCTATGCTGATAACACTTTGAACAACTATCACAAGAAAGTGATTTGGTGACTGAGGACTCACAAGACACCACAGGCACATGTCATAGTTTTACAACCATTATTCTCTAGTGATATACCCAATTCAGACGAAAACAGATCCTAGAACTGACTCATCTCAAATTTTGTAACCCTTGAGTCTCTAATTAGTTTCAGATACACGCAGTATGATCTTTGACTTCAACAGGATATTGGATGATATTTTCACTGCACTGCGTGTAGGAAGTAATTCATACAAGTGATTGAGGAAACCTACGTTAACAAGCCGCACATAATAACCTTGCAATTATGCATCTCCACTTAAAGGTGCTTTTGAAAATTAATTTGGGTAGAAATGTAAACAAAAAACATATATGTGAGTTTTTTTAATATCATTGTTTAGTGGGGGAAATGTTTTATGTTCATTTCCAAAAGGAATAATAAAATCATGTTTTCCTTTAAATCACAAATACCATTACTAGAGGATCAGAGGGGTGATTCCATGCCACATCAAATTTCACAATTCTTTTGTTTTCTTCATATTAATTTGTGTTCTTGATCCGAATTCATAACATGTGAAGTAGAATATCATTTTGCATTATATACATGTACCTTGCTTTCAGAGGAGTAGATTATCTCAATCACAAGAAAGAAGGAAAAACATGAAATTTGATGTACAAAAGGCATGGAGAGTTGTCCACAAATGATGTCATCAAAGTGAATATCGCCCTCTAGTGACTAGTGATTTAAAAAAAGCTTTAACTTCCTTATTCCTTGCCCGATTTTGTTCAAATTTTCACTGATTTCATTCAAAATTTCAAATATCACAAACTTTACAATAAAAGTGGCTTAGTATGAAGGTTTTGGTTCCCTTTAAGTATGTAATTACTACTCTACATGTATGGACATTTTTAGGGATATTTTGGTTTTGGAATTGAAATCCACACTCAAAATGATTAAACCACTACCACTACCCAAGTATGTTTGAGTGGATTCTACTATAGTATACATGTAAGTCTAGAATGGTTTCAACTCCAAATGAAATCATCATGATATGACGCCCAAAAGATTGATTTTCCACTCCTCTATATTAACATAAATCCCATCAATCCCATCATGCATCTCTAGCTAGTTTACTCCTAACTCTATCTGTCTTTCTATCTATTCCAATTTCACTTTATCTGTACTATCTTTATCTCTCTTCTCTCTCTCTCTCTCTCTCTCTCTCTCTCTCTCTCTCCCTCTCTCTCACTCACTCTCTCTCTTGTCTTTCTTTTACTATAGATCTCTCTCTTTCTTTCACCCCCTCTCTTCCTTTTCTATCAAGAAAGTTCCAGTAAATGAAAACAATTTCTTTATTTCTTCATGTAAGTCCTTTATATGACCTTAAAGATCAACGTACAATCAAATCAATTAACTCCAAAAAAGGTTCCCAGGACCATATTTTCTACTGCAGTTCTTTCATTCAATAAAATTTCAATTCATTTACATGCATTTCCTAAATTTTAGAGAGCTCACCCAATATTGACTCGTTATACCATATCAAGCTGGTTAATCATTAACGATATAAACAGAAGAAAAACAATATTTTTGTTCACTCAGCACTTTGAACAAAACTCAAGAATGCAGCTCATATCTTCACTTCTCAGAATTCATCAAAATGTTCAAACCATATCTACTAGTGTATTTGTAACTAACATGAAGCCAACTAAATGTCCACTACCATGTGAGTCGAAAAAAGATTACACCTAGATAATTGTTAATTATTCTAAAAATCATCTATGAACAGTAAATTATTATACATCTTATGAAAGAGTGTTTTATCTCAAATCATTTGGTATCATTTTTGTGTGGTATGTGTTCACGCTTGGATGAACATGAGGCATTGTTTGCGAGAGTGCAAAAATCGACTTGCGCCAAAGTGATGCCTTCAGTATGTATTATGTTTGGATTAGTGGAGTGAGACACTTTCAGACTATTTGTCTCACTTTTCTGCTAATATTTAAGACAATTTGATGCCTGAGTGGACTTCTCTGTTCTTGATAATTTGATATCATCCTAATACCTACAACAAGGAATTGATTCTGGAAGAAAAACCTAGTAAGCAAACACACAAAAGAAAATTGAAGAAATATGAGAATTTCAAAAGAAAAGAAGGTGCATTTAGTATTTAATCTATAAGCATATATTCAAGATCAACGTAAACAAAACATAATCTTTTTCGAAAGGTGATGATTCTTTATGTAATGTGAATTTTTTTTTCTTTCCTGTCCTGGGATAAATTCTTCTGAAACTATACGAGAATACATTTGATAAATTGATCATCCAGGATCACCATTGAGATGATGAAATAACAACAACAAAAAAGCATATAAGAAATGGAACATCTTAAACAAACAAAGCTATTTCACAAAACAAACAACACACTCAAGTATTATCAATCTGATCGACAGACAGAGTACACAAACTCTTTCTAGGAAATGGGGAATCCCTGAGTACTTGGAATGGAGAGGGCACTGCCTGGACTGCTTCCATATCACGTCCCCAATCAGCTGAGACTCTAAAACGGAGAGTCCTTTTATCATTATACCTTCAACGTGTGTATTGACGAGGATCGCCTGATAAGTGGACTTTGCGCTCCGAGTGCATGTGGGACAAAAAGGGCGGGGAAAATGATGATAGAAAAGAAGACAAAAATAAAAAATAAAAAAAATAGAGTCTGGACTAACAGGCAGTAGAGAAGACCTTTAATATCATTGAACTGTTATTGTTAACAATGACGATCATAGTAAACAATAACAGTTCAATGATATTAAAGGTAAACAAAGTTTTGGTATGGAGTCATGAATTTGGTTCAAATGAACATACAGGTTATTGGATGCACATGCGATTTTATAATATTCAATGATCGTTGTTGTGGTTGAAATCGAGTCGAAAGTGATAAAATTGTAAATAATAAACTCTTTATATTGTAAAGAGCTTCTCTCAAGACTGATATTACTTCAAATTTAAAACAATGTTTCTTGACTACAATCGACTGTATTGCTATTCCTGTTTGGAAATTATATACCGTATCAGGAACTGCATATTCTGAGATTTTCATGACCGCACCAAACATGGAATGGCCATAGTTGCTATTTGAAATATTTGAATTTACTGGGAGCACCAGTAATTTTTTTATTATTCAATTTCTCAAAAGCAGAATAAGGGGCTACAATTTCTAGTGCTTATAATATATCCACAGGGGCATCCAAATATATATCAACATTTTAAAGAATTACTATCTATCCAATTTTCAAAATTTCCCAAAACTTTGCATTTAAAAGTTCTCCTTGATGAAGGCATTGTACAAATGTATTACCCTCCTACATTTGTTTGTATCAAAATCACATTATGAACACAATTATTTTCTCGGCTGAGCAACTTATTGATATAAAGTCATCTGTCAAAAATCATGTGACATGAGAATTTGCATCACAAGGTCTAAAATGTTTGAATGTTAAATTATTTTTTTTCTTCAATTTTTGAGCCCTCCACAGGCTATTTATTAATAAACTTCGCAGAAATAAACAAATCAAATATATGTGCATGTTTAAACTCATTCAAAATAATATTTCTATACAATACAAACAACAATTTTAGCAACTGCCACTTTATTAAAGCAAAATGTCTTTCCATTCCAGATAGATGTAAAATATATTTCTCATCTTTATAATATTGTAAAACTTTTTTTTCTTAAACTTATCAAAAAGCGGAACAATAATATTCAGTTTACAAATAAACATCTGTCGTTTAATTAATATAACAATGCAAATTAGGGCATCGTTTCTCTTATCTTCAAAGCCAAAAATTATATTTTGTAAAGTGAACAAAATTCTAATTTGAGTTCTTTAGTAAATCCAGTTTGAGGTTTCATTCCAAATCTTTCTACAAGTTTATCTCACATTCATAAAAGAATGAATGTTAAATTTGAAGAAACTCTTCATGGTGCCTATCATGAGACAGTAGATATCAAAGTATTGTTGCTGCTTCTTTAGTGTGAACATGCTTCTAGTGGCTTTAGAAGCTTGAGGGTAAAAGAAGAGAGATAGGTATCTCCAGACGGATAGCACTCATAAATAGGAAACAGAGGAAGGACATCAAATTATGTCCTAACCAAGACCTGTCTCACACACAAAAAGGGGGAAAATCAAAACCTCCCGTCAACCCTCCCCCTTCCAATAGGTTAGGCATAGCCTATTGAGAGAGATAGTTGTGACACATGAATTTAAGCGTACACAAAATAGGTCATGAGTTAAATCATGTTTCTCCAAATAGTTCCCTCCCACATACAATCTCAATGAGAAGGAACTCCTTTGGGGCTTCATGAAATACCAGACCAATCAGAAGCAACTTTTGGTGACGTAACTATCTCTCTAAAGTAGCTATGGTTCTAGGCCTGCTTTTACTTTATTACTTAGCCGTAAACACAAAATAGATACCTGTAATTTTTTTTTTTTGAGCAAAGCAGTCTGAGATCACCTTCTTTAATGTGACCTGAAATAAATTGAATATGGTACAAAAATGCAAACTCTAAACATTAACTAGCCAAAGTCAGGTTTTGAGTACTGGAAAGTTTACTTCATCAGAGACACAGCACAGCATGTACTTAGTTTGCAGGCACAAACCCTTGTTTAATAATAGTTGTACATATGTGTAGAGTATGACAGCAGTCTGAACTAGGAGACTATGCAGAGTTGCCAGGTCTACTGCACCCCACAGCTATAGGCTATGCACTACAGCTGCTCCCAACATCGTCCACTGCCTGGACCATTTCCATGTTGGCACCCAATCAGCTGAGAAAATATCACACCCTCAACGCTAAAACAGAGAGAGAGTCCTTTCGACGGGTGTATTTTTGGGGATCGCGCGGTTAGTGGACTTTGCGCTCTGTGTACTTTTTTGTATGTAGGGGACGTAAGGAAGGGGAAAAAATGAAAATCATAGAAAAAAAAGTTAAATCGGAGGGATCGGGCGACTAGTCGACTTTGCGCTCTGTGCTTTGTGTATGACTTGGACGTAAGAGAGCAGAAAAATTATGATTAAAGGAAAAAATAATAATGTTTAAAACGGACATAATATGGACTACTGTACTCTCGACATTGACAAGGACACAACCAGGGACTGACAGAGTTGGCTCAGTTTCAGACCTTATGGAATTGTTTTAGAGTGTTAAATTATAGGCTGCGCCTAAAAACTAGAGCTTTGCATACAAAATCTGGCAAGTTTCAACGATGATTGTGGATGGATCGAGAAGGGACCTCTAAGACTGGATGGAATCTGTTATATCACAAGCCAACATTAATTACAGGTAGCATTGTGTTATCTGTCATTTTACTATTGGCATAGCCAAATGTGTCACCTTGCAGGAATTAATTCAATAGTTTTTTTCTTCCAAATCTCTGCATCAGGTAACTTTTGGCAAGTAGATATAAATCACCAAACCATGTCTCAAGGCATACCAAGAGAGTTTCTGAATTACGACTTAGATGTAAGCAGGTGTCTAATAGAGTGGTGAAGTGTGACGTCATCAAAAATCTATTTTTTAGAATTTCTCAATTTTGTCTTCATATTCCGAAAGAACATCAAAAATAATGTCCAAATGTCGAAAACCAATTGAATATGTTAAGTATTGGCTGAGATATGACCATCTGAATGAATATGTCCTATAGAAACTCAGTGTTAATATGCTCTGGCTCCTAACCATTAGGAGCCAGAGCATATAACACTGAGTTCCTTTGGGGAGTATATTTATTCAGATGGTCATATCTCAGCCAATACTTAACATATTCAATTGGTTTTCGACATTTGGACATTATTTTTGATGTTCTTTCAGAGTATGAAGGAAAAATTGAGAAATTCTAAAAATAGATTTTTATGACGTCACAGCTTCGGTACTCTATTAGTTTAGAAACCAATAACTCTCTTGGTAGATTCTTAAGTATGTACATGTACACTGTACACTGTACTTGGATGATCCAAGTGTTTGACAAAATTTGAAGCCCTCAATTGATCTGGTTGCAATAAGGTGAATATGAGTTATGACATGATTTGATAGTTCAAATAGCATTTCACATACTATAGGGAGGCTCTATAATGAATTACTTGGCATGAGAAAGAAAAAAAATCCTACTATAACAAATAAGTAGAAGTGTGCATATGATTAGTTTAAAACTGAATAAAATATATCTCAATGCAATACATGAAAGTAGTCTTATCACTCTGAATGTAAATACGTGTAGAATCCTACTGAAGGCTAGTGAACAACCAAAGTAACTTGGGATTATGAAACCAATCGAAAATACCTGTCAAATACTGTTTAAAGCATGTGATAGAAGTTAGCTACCGTACATGTATATAAGTACCGGTAGTTAAAAATAAATTACGAACAAATCAATAGTTGAATTACTACAGTGTTACAACATCAAGTGTGTTTCACAGTTGATGTTATAAGTGCTTTTGCTTGTGTCAATCTCAGTTTCATTCTTTTTTACTTTTCCTAAACTAAATTCAGTGTCAGTTTTACACACGACCAGGCCAAGGGTACTGAAAATATATAACTTTTAGGCTACTGCTCCCAAATACATTTTGAACACATAAATTCTGATGAAAAATACATAAATACAGATCCAAAAACCACAGAGAATAATACCTTGCCACATGTCATAGTTTGGAGTATCCATTGTCATCTGCTTCAATCACTGCACTGTCCTCTTCCAAATACTGAGTAGACTAAGTACTGGTCATACACAGTAGGCCTACCGACTACCGTACTAACGTCATGTTTTTCCTTTATGTTTGACACTACGACACTTAAAAATTCCAACTACAGTGAAGGATATCAAATTAACCTTGGTTCTATTGAGCTTGTTGTAAAGGTGTAATTAGCGATGTAAACACTTCAATTATCTGACTGTTTCGAAAATCGAACCTCCATTGCATTGTGTTGACTCTTCTAATCTTAGCGAATGTGAGGGAGCAGATGCTGAACGGAGCTACGCCAGAGTTCCGGCTAGTTTTTCTCTCCCAGCTCTGCACCGGAGCCTTCTGCCTGTTCCGTCCAATATTCGTCAAGATGATCTTTAGCTTAAATCGTTCATAATCCCGGTGCATGGATTTGCAAATTCATATGCATATGAGGAGTAGCCATGATTTTTTCGTCTGATATATATACCTTCACTCCCCCAAATCAGTATGTAGGCCTAGATCTACCTCCAAAAGAGTCCAAGATTAAGATGAAAGTAGGGAATCTCTGCAAGGCATCCATTCGAAATTCACATGTGCATGCACGTCACGTCACATCACACCGAACCACGGAACTTTTGTTTTGATTTCGGTTCAAGTTATTCATTGGTCTCTCATGTTAGAGCTGGGTAGTCTATAATAACACACTCTTTTACGTTACCAAACTTTTCAAATCTTATGAAAACAAAATTAAGGATACTATATCTTTTCATTGGTAGAGCTATTACGGATTGCATGAATCATGCTTAGTTACAGAGGTAGTTGGCGAGCAGGGGAGTTAGTAGGCAAGACTCATTCCTTAGCCTATACCTTTTAATACACTGTACCCGTCCCCCCCCTCTCTCACTCTCTCTCTTTCTCTCTCTCTCTCTCTCTCTCTCTCTCTCTCTCTCTCTCTCTCTCTCTCTCTCTCTCTCTCATTTTCGCTTTTGTAAGTTAAGTTGCACACCAGCTAGCTCCCCCCGCCTCTAAGACTCCTTGATCTGCCATTATAATTTCAGAAATACATGATACTCAAAGGTTTCCTGATTCTTGACAATCGATATCTATCAATATTCACAAGGCACAACAGGGATTGGTTTCAAATACAGATGAATGATGATTATATATGAAACTTCGATTAATTTTCGAGGAAACGCTTATTATGACAGTCGTCTGCCATAATGTCACTAATCAATTTAGAAGATAGGCCTATATCCTCTGTTAGTTGGAACTTCTCCAATAAATTGATGATAGACAAAGAGGAAAAGCCGCATGTACGATATATCTGATGCGAGAACATGGCAAGGCAATCGTTAATGGTTTAACATTTTGTTTATTTATCTATTTTATTAATTATTTATTTATTCTTAGGCCTATATAATATATATTTATATATTTATCTGTTTATTTATTTGTTTATTTATTTATCTATTTATTTATTTATTTGTTCATGATCTATTTGTATCTGTTCGATTTGGCTTATACATTATGACTATATATATTTTTATTAATCTCTTTCATATTCGAACGGTACTGAAGTGTATGCATGCTGTCTGATCTGATGCACTTGTGCGCCCCGAGTATTAATTTTAAGTGGATTTGATGCCTTACAAATATTATTGCTCTTTGTTTATCTATTCATTCATTGGTATTATTCATTTATTTGTGTGTTTATTTATTTATCATCATCATTATTATTATTATATAATTTTTTTTATGTATTTTTTTTTTTTTTGTGGGGGGGGGGGGGGGCGGGGGAGTTATGCACTGGTATACCAAAAGGTTATGACCTGTCACCCCCTCATTCATTGATCAGTGCACGCTCAGTGATTGTATACCCTCCATAATAATTATATGACGCTTTCAGAACCATTTTTTCTGACCTTGGCCGAGTGATTTAACACCACAGATGTACTCAAACTTGAAAGAAAATTAAGGAAGTCAGTTTCCATCCGTCTGGGTTTTACCAACAAGGTGGTTTACCTTGAAACTTGATCTACTCTACACATACCCTTTGTTTCTATTTCATTATTTAAACAAATTGAAAATATGGTCAATTATTCCGGAATTCGAAACCGCAACTCGGTCTGATGATAAACCGCACGATTGATATCGGTCACAAACAAACAACTTCTCTGCAAATACCTAACATTCCTAACCGTAGACAAAATATATAACTTTATTTGAGCGAAAATTTGTGATTTTGATATATTTCGTTTTTAAAAGTGTATATTATTATTTAATACCTTGCACCCATCTAGGTCCTAAAGTTTTAGAGGCGTAGCGACCTATCATACCCCGAAACTAAAAGCATGCGACTAAAAATTGTATGCATGCATGCCATAAAATATTTCGAAAATATGTCATTAGCCATTAATAATACAATTATAGATGGTGCTTGCAAAAGTGGTCAATAGCATTATGTGACGTTACTTTATATCAACCTGACCTTACTCATTATTAGTTCAGAAAACAGTAGGCTAAGGAATTGTAGTCGTTAAAGGTCGCATTCTCGAATAGTAATTTCTTTTTGTAAATTAAGAAAATGCAATATGGGGTATTTCCACAGACTGTTATACATTTTAGAGACCGAATTAAGCCTTTGATTATAATGCAGCACATTGAGATTCAGGTTAATGTTTTTCTATTTTGTGTGTGTTAATCAAATGTAATGACGAAGTCGTCCCAATATTTTATAAAAAGGTGATAATTTTGTTGTACGGCACAGTGGTGGAGTAGCCAGGGAGGGGGAGGGGGGGGGGCACGTCATGCTCCCATCTAATGGCAAAACAATCAAACAGGGGAGAGTGAGAGATGAAGGAAAATAAAAAAGAGCGCGAGATAATAATAAAGAAATACTATAGATTGCTCGAAAACGCACTTCAAAGATTATTCTATTATGTGAATTATTGTTTGTTAATAATGTGTATTTTTTATATGTCTGAACATGTATGTATACTTGTTTTATTTTTTATTTTTATGAACCACATGTGGAAATAAAACTTGAACTTGAACTTGAACTTGAACATGATGAGTCTTAAACGAAATATTTTGTAAAAGGTGCAATAAACGTTTATCGAAATTTGCTTTAGGGTAATCCATTCTGTGTACATGAGAAAAGAAAAAGAACCGGAGATAGGAGTGAAAGATAAAAGACATAATAAATTATAGGCCTACGGGAAATTCTCAGATTTTATTGAATGACAATTGGGGGGTGTTTGTTTTGCGTGACTGCTAAAGCATGTGTGTGCTACTATGCTAATCAACTAAGGGACCTACGTCCTTGAGTCATAACTGACATTAATGGGGATTAATGCCTCATAAAAGGGCACTAATACAGCACATCGACACGGTTTTGATCCTGGGGACTCACACTAACGAGGCCATTTCTTAGCCAATAAATCATGACTGTACGCAGCGGGCGCTAGGCTACGTCGACGCCCCCACAAAAACACAAAAACTAAGAAAATGCAATAATTTTTCAATAATTCATTGCATTTTCCCCCAGTCCCCAACAGGAAAAATTCCTCTGCAGGGTCATACATTATAGTTCAAGGAATGCCCACATAGAAGATTTTTTTTATGTTCGGGGTCGGGGCAAAATGCAATGAATTACGGAAATCTTATTCTTCACCATCTTTTTAATTTTTTTAATTTATAAAGCTTTGGTTCTAGTTCTTACAGCTTTCTAAGTTCATCAATCTTGGACCATCCCTCATTGCAACTATTATTGGAAAACAATCCTATTCTTAGACTGTAAGAGAGAGTTTGGTTATTTGATTTTACTGATCTAAATTCATTCATCTTGCAGTCTATACTGCACTGTTGCAGAAGTATTTATTTAGGCACAAAAAATGTTACGCTAATAATTATAAATCATTACAATAAATACATTGCAAGTAAATGACATAAACAAAATCATAAATACATTTGTAATGGCAGTAAGATAGTTATATTCGGTAAATACGTGTATAAACAACATTATCGGCAGGCAGATGAATGAAAAGTCGGGGGAGTCTAGAGTGTAGAGCGTCCCCTTGTGTCAAATATCTGTTATGTTTTCGTCTTTCAGTCACCGCCATAAACTCTCTAAAAGCATAAATATAGTGATTAGGAAATCAAGTTCACTTTGAAGTGTTTGATCAGGGTGTG
The DNA here is from genome assembly GCA_035222895.1 of Strongylocentrotus droebachiensis. NCBI lineage: Eukaryota > Metazoa > Echinodermata > Echinoidea > Camarodonta > Strongylocentrotidae > Strongylocentrotus > Strongylocentrotus droebachiensis. The sequence goes on along the minus strand of JAVYIG010001674.1, from coordinate 82,782 downwards.
ATACATCATACAGGAGTAATTTACAGGGAAGTTCAATCTTCTTGGCCAGTTTGATAACTTCTTTATTCAGTTTTTTCTCTCACAGATCTGACCTTAGTGTCAATAACATGGGTAAGTTTAAGTTTGTCTTCCTTATTTTTCTTTGTAATAATGCAAAACTTTATCATACTATCAAATTTGTCGTTGTACGGACAAAATAGTTTACAAATATGTAATGATAAACAGGGTTTTTTTTTTTTTTTTTCATTTTTTTTTTTGGGGGGGGGGGGGGGGAGTGGGGGGGAGGAGGATCATTTACATTTTTTAGTTTTCTCGAAATCTGTTATACTATATTACATATCATCATATACGAAGGACCGTTCGTAAATATTTCAGTCATCTTATTATTGGGCTAGGAATCTAGGGACATGAAAAGTTTTTTCTTGGGTAAATCACTGCAGCAGAAATACTGGAGCAAAAATGTGTATCTGCTAATGATGGTAATTTATGTCACTTGTTATTGTTGTAATAATAACCCGCCCGATTAGTTATTATGGTATCTGAAGTAAAGTATATTCACAAAAATGCATGCAGAAAACCGTGCGACCCATAAAGGAAAACATACGGGTACATTGAACAATAATTTGCCATCGATATCATTTAATGCTAGATATTTCTTTTTTTATGATGATCCTTCCCTCAATGAATTGTCATCGCCAACATAAAATTAAATATTAAGATAGCGTAATTCTACCGAGCTTGATATGAGTGTGTATATATTAATGGTTTATTAATCACTGATCGCGAAATTTCTTCTCTAATCCAACATGGCTGCCGAAATTTTTGGAGAAGACAACCCGCGCGAGAACTTGCAAATATCTTAGCTTAAATTAAGTTGGCAGCAGTAAATGTGTCATGCTGCCATATAAGTAGCCCCTTCCCTTTTCCCTCAATAGACCTAAAGCAATTGATCAGCGGATGTACCGTTTGTTATCACTTAAGGAAGGGGAAGGGGGTAGACGCGTTTCTCGGTTTAAAGCTTGCTTCAAAAGTCACATCATATACTTTTGATAAGCCACTTGGGGCGGAAGGGGCGGGGCATAATATGCTATTTTCGGAATCTTATTACCCCCTTCAAAATAATTCCGTTTATTCTGTAGGCCTACTTAATGAAATTGGAAGAATAAACAATTTAAATAGCTACTGTTGTTTAGGTTTTAACGGCGCGTATAATTTAGTTGTGAATATTTACGCCAAAATAAGAGGAACAAAATAGCCATTTGAAAGTCTTTTGAATTTATTGATAAATTTCCGTAAACACATGTATTCTGAGATATGATACGGCGTTCCTGTGAAATAAAAGTTAATAATATATTTGAGCGATTAACATAATTTTCATAATGGCGTTGCAAAACGTACTATTGGTTTGAATCTTTAAACTTTATCCGTATCAGATAAGTGATGGAGCGTGAAGAATATGGTAAACTGCAAAGAAAGTCTGTTGAAAAGCTCTAATAGGGTTTACTTTACTAAAAAACTATTTTGATAAAAATTCTTTTTTGTCCTCTTCTTCTTCCACTGTTAATCTTTAAAGGACTATGCGGCCTGTATTTGGATCGATAGTTGAAATGTTTCATTTTTGTTGGGTATGATATTGGGCGTTATAATCTTTATAATGTTTTTTTAATAATTTGCAGGGGCCGTAAGAACTGCAAGCCAGTCCGTTTTTATCCTATTGATCTTCGTCATTTGTTCTGGTGAGTATAAGATTAAAAGCAATAGTGTTGTTAACATGTATACAAAATTGGCACATATTATATCATGCACTGTGGTATTAAAGTGTGTCATGGTATATTTATAGTAGTCACATTTCTTTAAAATTTGATTTGTCAAGCTCAATACATAATGTACATAAAATCACAATATACATGGACAAAAGACATGGAACAAGAAATAGATCACGAGAATATAACAAATTTACTTGACAGAATGGCCCATGAAAGCTCGAGAGCATATTCATCATGAGGTCATCAGTATGGAATATGTTAGATAAATACATCTAAAATGTGACTCCGTCTACAATCCCATATAATATATCTTCGTCATGCATCTGGGTTACTTTTTTGTTGTTTTTTATGCTATATACTCAATCACAACTTATGGGGACGGCAATTTAAACCCTAAATAAAAATGATACATCCCAAGTGCACTATTACCTGTTTACATTATATTTGTTTATTAATAATTGTAATCATTTTGTCAAAGTGCTTAGTTACAAAAGGTTTAGAAAATCACAAAAATCAATGAACAGATAATTCTGTAGAATACTCAATCTCAATAAACATATCTATATTTGCAATTGTAATCATGTCTTAAAATTCTACCCTACTATGTTAAGCGAGTATAATGCGCTGTGTAAAAACCTTTTTTTTTTCACCAAAAGGTTTCCATCTACACCTAAGATCATTGTAAACTTGTTTAAAAAGATTTGATTTAAACAAAATATGTTAATTTAAATTATTTGGAATTGCCTAATCTTTTTCAGATTCTCCATTTATTATTCAAATTTAGTAATTTTTCATTGGTTGTATTTTGGTTAATCTTGTTATGAGAAAGTATTCCAAACACTGTCTCCCCGTTCTAAAGTTCTACAATATTGAAGTAAGATAGCTAGATCTTTTGAAAGAGGTAAATGTAAGATTTTCTGATGGAATGTGGGATATTGTTCCCTGTGTTCGACACAGTCACTGTAAACCCTCTATCGGTATAGATGAGACATTGATGGGGCACCAGCATAATTTAGGAGACCGTTTTTTAATTCTTGGTGGATGAAATAAGGATTATCAAGGTCATTATTAGGGGAAGTTGTGGGCTGTAGCGTATTTTGTTTCAAATACCCTTTCGATCCGGTCTCCTCCTTCTCTCTCTCTCTCTCTCGCTCTCTCTCACATTTTATCCCCCTCCCTCACACTCACACTCCACACAAACAGACACACGCACACACAGACACACATTCACACACCCTCCCCACCCCCTCTCTCTCATTAGTTATTATCTCCTTTTCTTTCGTTTTTGCTATTTCATTTTCATTTTCAGTTTCAGTTTATTTTCATATTTCACATGTTGTATAATATATCATTATATTTGGCATGTTACATTTTTGTAATCATTTTTGGATGCATTTATACAAACAAAAAGAATAATACATAAGACTAAGTTAAATAAAGGAAGAAATATGATGGAGCCTAAAGAGAAAGTAATGCTTGTAGGTCATATGCTCCGGAAGTTATAACAATGATATAGTCTTGTGTTTATTAAATAACGTAATTGAATTAAATTGAAACTTATTATGAAGAAAAGATAAACAATGTTCATATACTTAGCAATATTTGTATTACATTTTCACTACCCGTACGCAATGGCAATTCACATAGGAGCATACCAAAATGTCGGCATCATTTGACAGGGAGTGTCGCTGGCTGTGTGCCAGTAAAGTACGATGTTGTAGAAAAATTAAGTGTAGCCGCGCTGGCGAGCAGACCCTATCTGAAAGGGTTGGGTGGGCGGTTGGGGGGGGGGGGGGGGTGGGGGTGCCACCCTTCCCCCTCATAACTATGCCACATCACTTGCAGATACTTGTACTCCGTCTTCAGCACCGTTGAGCTGTTGCCTAGTAACCAACACGTTGATAACTACACCCTTTTCCGTTTTATGAGTCATGAAATTATTTCGCCTCTCCCTATCCTTCCTCTTATCTCGTACCCCTGTCTCTGCAATTAGGGGGAGTTAGAGTAGAATCTGGCTTTGAAAGATATGCCTATTAGACCCCCTGAATCATTCCAATGCTCAAGTGCTCAAGTGCTCCAATGCTCAATGCTCAAGACATATTCTATATGTTTATGTATGTAGATTTTTCGTTCCATGAAGTAGAGTATCATCAGTAAACTAAACACTCTCCATAGACCTCGCAGCCTATAGGCATATTTATTATCCAACGTTAGTTGAATAAAAATCCAATGAACATGATAATTAAGATTTTCAAAATATAAACACAATTTCAACAGCCATATGTATCACTTTTTGAAATGTGTAAATACTAAATAATCTAGACTTGATTTCATGCAGAGTATAATAATGTGTCCCTCCCTGAATTTATGTTCTATGTAAAATGTAATACAATCGCGATGACTCTCAAGAACTCAACTCGAGGGCAATTTCAACACCGCATGGGAAGTTTGGTGAACAGTGTAGAGATTCTGTGTCAGAAATGAGAGTGATTTGTTATCATTTGAAGAATAATCTCTATTTGTATATCATCATAGTAAATATCTTGATTCAAACTAGAGAAGGAATAGATATACATCTGTGTGCTCTTCGCGAATGTGTCTACTGTTAAGTCTTATGTTTACATAACTCTTCTTTGCAGTGATAACCAAAACACATGCGAGATTGTATCAGTATATTGTAGATCACGACTGAAGTGCGGTTGCTTTTTTTTTAATTCCTTTTTTTACGAAACTACCTTCCCCTTTTTTCTAGTGAATGGTCAGAAGAAATGTTACCAGTGCTTCGGACTTGGCTCAACAAACCAACTGCTAGCACAGACAGCAAGTAAACATCCCATATCAAGTTGCACTGATATCGGCCCCCAAAGCCAAACGCCCACCATCGATTGTACTGGAAAGTGCTTCACACAAAATTTCACCGTTAATTACAACTTTCAGCAAGGTTAGTGGATGGTAAAGTAATTTGTATTACGGTATTATAACAAAACATTTATCTTCTTTATTTAGCTTTTTGAGAAATTGTATCGAAGAATCTCTTGCTTAGGAAAATGCTTTGTATGGTTAGTATACCAAATCGAATATTATTATTATCATTATTAATCAGTGCCGGATCAAACATTTTCTTCCAGGAGAGGAGGGAGGGGGGGGGGGGCACAAGTTGTTAAATTCTTTGGCAAGAAAACAAAGAGAGTTATCAGGTTCTTGGTTAGACCGAATTTTCCGTCTCTTTCGTTCGTTAGCCTCTTATTGGGGTAGGGTCGGCCGGCTCTCTCTTTAGAGACGGAAACCGTTTAATCACATGTCCTTGCTAACGCCACGACCAACTCTGGTCGTAGCGTTTTGCCCCCAAAATCCCCCTAAATGTCATTTTACCTCGTGTATATCCAAATGTAAATTAGGCCTAGGGTATAATAATTCGGTTCCACTTACTAACTTGCTTGAAATAATCCGTTTAATGGTCCCTTTTAAGGAAATTATGGGTCTAAATTGACAGCCGTGTTGAAAATCTTGCAAGTCGTGTTAAACTCTCGCTGCCCGGAGTCATCTAAATCAATCTCATCCTTCTAGTCTACGCCGAAGGCAAAATGATTATGAAAGAAAAACTGTGATAACGCCATTACGAACGTGTAGATGGCGCACAGTTTTTCCTTCATAATCATTTTGCCTTCGGCGTAGACTAGAAGGGATGAGATTGATTTAGATGACTCCGGGCAGCGAGAGTTTAACACGACTTGCAAGATTTTCAACACGGCTGTCAATTTAGACCCATAATTTCCTTAAAAGGGACCATTAAACGGATTATTTCAAGCAAGTTAGTAAGTGGAACCGAATTATTATACCCTAGGCCTAATTTACATTTGGATATACACGAGGTAAAATGACATTTAGGGGGATTTTGGGGGCAAAACGCTACGACCAGAGTTGGTCGTGGCGTTAGCAAGGACATGTGATTAAACGGTTTCCGTCTCTAAAGAGAGAGCCGGCCGACCCTACCCCAATAAGAGGCTAACGAACGAAAGAGACGGAAAATTCGGTCTAGTTCTTGGTGAGCCGTTTCGGATACAAACAAAAAAAACTCTGACATGCAAGAGAAAAATAATGCTTGTACTATTCAGCAGTGAATGGGGACAGGAGAAAAGTTTTTCTGTATAAATATTGATTTCAGCTGCTTGTATTTGTATATGACATTCTATCATCATACTTCTTTAATCACAATTATTATAATCCATAGCGAGTATATCCAGCATGGACGTGGATTACGTAATCCTTGGCTGCGGTGGTAAGTCGCCAGCTAATGGATGTCGAGATTTCAGTCAGTTACCCAACATCGATGAAGTCCGCCGGCAGACCGAGAACGTCGTCGCGAAGCACGGAGGTCGAGTGACCAGCATGAAAGGTGAAGCCTGTTTCTGCGCCAACAACCTGTGTAACTCAGCCACAACCATTGCGGGAACGAGTATTAGCTTCATGACTGTCTGTTTAGCGAACTTCTGGGTATTGAAGATGTCGCTTCGGAACTAGAGACGAGTTGGATTCAGGAGCGTTGCTATAGAGCCAAGGAAACGCAAAACGTACTTTGGACTAAAAAGACGCCCTCTAAAGGTTTCAACGTCTTCGTGACGTTTTGTGAACGTCTTGAGAACGTTGTGTCTTTGCTTGAAGGGGCCGAGGTGACGCCCCCATTTCAAATCCATTTTGATAAACCATTAATATTGATAAAATATGGAAACAATAGGATTTCTTTTTAAACTTGCCAGTAATTCACAAAAAGATAATGTATTTCTAACCCCTTCCAAATACTCTATCGATGCCTATGGTTTGATCATGCAGGATCAATGGGTATGATAATAAAGTGCATGGAATATTATAAATTTGCTAGCAATCTGTAGGCGAAGAAGGGAAAATAAGGTGATAAATCAAGACACACATGACATTCAAAATGCTATTAAGTAAAACTTTTCATTATTTAAAAAGCTCATTCATGAAATATATGTGCACTGAAAGAAAAAGTAACATTTTAACTTTCTTAAAATCCTAGACGATACAGGCCTAGCATTTCCTTATGATAACATACATTAGGAATAACTACGATGCTGTGAGTGACTATTAATACGCATGCGCTACCTCTATTGTATACCGCATATCACGATTCTATGTATCTTATTAATACAAAATTGCGAGCATAACATTGGCTATTTAATATCGCGTCACTTTATAATTACCCCTGAAAATGAATACATTTTGATAGGGATAATTATCACCAACAATTATCTTGCTATGATTCACATACGGGACGCATTATAATATAGATGACTGCCTATTTTCTCGGGTTATCGTGATGGTTAAAACTGCAGCCCTCGGTATTAATCATGATGATAAGCACAGTTTCAAACACACCTCTGACAATGATTTTCACCATGCTTCTCATAGTAGTAAATATTTGTATATTTGTACCGTAATTACTGAAATAAACGAATAATAGAATTAAGAACCTGATTTTCCCTTTCTCCCGTCAGCTTTCTTTTATACTTACTTAGACATGTTATACCCCCTTCACATACACGGATTTTTCTTACGAGTCCTTACGGATCGCCAACTCGTAGTCAATCGCAAGCATCCGTAAATAACTCGCTGGTATCCGTAAATAACTCGTCACAACTCGCAACAACTCGTAGGCACTCTTGAGGATCCGTGAAAGGAGAGGCACATTTTTTGACATGTCAAAAATCTTCTTACGAGTGTCCACGGATTGATTTCTCCGTAAATAGCTCGTTAATAGCTCGTAACAATCCCTAACCATCCGTAAACCGCTCGCAACAACACGTACCCATCTGTAAACTGCTCGCAAGAATCCGTTAATGACTCGTAACAGATTTTTGTAACGATTCGTTACGGTAAGTTTACGATTTGTTTACGGATTATTTACGGATTATTGCGAGCAGTTTAAGGATGGTTGCGTGTGCTTACGTGTCGTTTACGATTTTATTCGGGTCATTTTACGATGGCCTTACGGATTGATACGGGTTATTACGAGCATTTTACGTGTAGTTACGAGTACTTTACGAATAAATACGTATACTTTACGTATGCTTACGAACTGTTTACGATTTGGGAAAAGGTATAAAAGCTGCAAATTCGAACACTTTATTTTCAGTTGTTATTTTTTGGCTAAAAATCGTAAGGACTCGTACATACTCGTAACTTACTCGTAACTATTCGTAACAACACGTAAACAGGTCGTAACTAACACGTTAGTTGCTCGTAGTTATCCGTGACAACTCGTAACAAATCGTGGACTGTTGCCGTAAATACATCGTAATAACTCGTAATAATCCGTAATAAACCGCAAACAGCTCGTAATATCTCTTAAACCGGTCGTAAAAGTGGCGAAATCGTGAAAGATCCGTGAATTTGTGCGATCCGTAAGGACTCGTAAGAATAATCCGTGTATGTGAAGGGGGTATTAGTGCGACCGTACCCTACACTTTCAATGAATTTTGTCTATGTTTACTGGAATCCAGTTTGCCCACTGGGTCTCAGTCATGTAGAAATATTGTAAGCATGCGTGACCACAGGTTTTCCAGACACACCTTAAACGAGGATTTCTTCTGAAGCCAAAATACACCCTAAATGAGGATTTCGCGTGTTTATCCCCCGAATTCACACCCTATAAACGGGCATTTCACATCGGTGTACTCCTAAGCAAATTCTGTAATATTGTAACCGATTGAGCATTTTGAAGTGCGATAGGGATTACAATTTAAGTTGTTGACGATGTAAAATAAATCAAATTGCGCTTCTGATTTAAATTTAATAATTTTAAAATTTATTTCAATTATATAGTGAAGCAATAACATGCGGGCAAGCTTTCAATTCGGAGTCACGATCAAGAAAACCACAGGAGCAGCATTTTGAAAAAGTACCCTTTTTCTTGAAAATTGACATTTTTAACCCCTTAACGCGGCACCGCGCGGACCGCGTCCAATCTATAAAGAAAAAACACACACCCCTTTATACGAGTTTTATTGGTCACACATCTTTGCAGTATGATTTGACTAAGACCCCTGGGTCAGTTTGCAATGAAATTACGCTTTTAGTCAACTTAAAGAAACTTTATTAATGTTTTATCATTATCAATTTTGTTGGAATAGCTGTTTCTTATAACTGAATAGGCATCTTGAAGCTTGCAGCACAAAGCTCACAATCATACAAGTTCTTAGAAAATGTGCAAACATATAATATTAGCCACCACCCAAAAATGAAAATGTATTTCTGAAAGACCTATTGAAGCAAAATTGAATTTTCTTTCCCAAACTCATGTTATCGGATTCATCGCATCTACAACAAATGAAGCATTAATCATTATATCAGGCGCGTACGCAAGGGGGGGGGGGGTTTTGGGGGGTTAAACCCCCTCCTTTGGTGTTTTTATGTGTGTAATCCCCCCTAAACCCCCCCTTTGGATTTTTTTTTTTTTTTTTAATTATTAAAAAAAAAAAAAAAGTGACCTTACCCCCCCCCCAACGGAGCAAAATGTCAAATTTTCAAATTTCGAGACCACCAAAAAAAAAAAAAAGTGTCCGCTTACCCCCCCCCCCCCCCGCGCTTATTTTCAGCGGCCGGTTGAGTCGTTGCGATTTTTTGGGGACTCTAAAAAAATAAAAAAAAGTGTCCTCTTACCCCCCCCCGCCCCCCCCCCCCCCCCCGCTTATTCAGCGGCTGGCTGAGTCGTTGCCAAATTTTCGGCCCGATTTAAAAATGTTAAACCCCCCCCCCCCCTTGACAAAATCCTGCGTAAGTGCCTGCATTATATTATATTCCCCCTATCTGTCAGTATTATTTTGTTTTCCTTACAAATAAGTTTTTTTTGAAAATTCTATAAAGTTGAGCAACGGCTTTTTAAAGCGATCACAACTTCACAGTCCATATTATGTTCTTATTTGAGTAAACTTCGAAAACATGACGCCACCTACACTGGAGTCATGTAGGCCTATATGACAAGTTATTCTCAAGAAATTCATATCATCGTTATGCTCCTTAGAAAAGTCTAGAAAGTGATGCATGATTGTACATTTCTTATTCCATTTCATCTCGTGTGCATTCGAATAAAGGAAATATTAGTATATTTGATATTGATATATTGCCCAATTTTTGTTTTTGACATTTCAAATAGGACAACATGCGATGGGCGGATAAGGAAAGAGAGAGTGTGAGAGAGAAAGAGAGAAAGAGAGAGAGAGAGAGAAAGAGAAAGAAAGAGAGAGAGAGACAGAGAAAGAGAGAGATAAGGGGGGAGGGGAGAGGATGGGGTAAGATAAGTGGTTATAATTATGTTGCCCAGAAGAAAGAAAACATCGAAACCCATAAGAGTTTCGAACCGGGCTCTGTCACATTCAGATCATTATATGCGAAGACACAGAGCTGGCACTAGACCAACTCCCATCTTCCTGAAATGCATGAAATGAGGGTCTTTGTGTAAAAAAAGTGATAGGCGAACAACCGATTACTAGACGAACAGACGCGGCCCCTATTCACCAAAAAAATAAATAAAAAAGGGCCGGCATTCCCACCCACTCTTACCGGAGCTTTGGAAGGGCTGACGGGATTCCCGAAATTATGTAAAAAATACTTCCTGGACAACTTTCACCTTTCATTTCTTTCCAAGAATCGTGGATCGGCCCCTTTATCCAACACAACAACAACAGCATCAACACAAACAACAACAACGATAATCACAATAACTTCAAAAACATCAACGACAACAATGATAGTAACAAAGAAAATATTATTGAAATGTTTAATTCTTTTAGATTATGGCACGTTTTAAAATATGAATTAGGGAAAACCGAGAAAATACATGTTATAGAAAACAACCGAGTATACAGCATTGTAGCTTTTTCTGATCATTATGTGACTCATGACAAGTAATACGTGATGAATTAATTTCGGAAATGAAATCATATGACACATTTCAATATGAATTGGCAAAAAGCTAAATGTGCACATAGAAGATATTTAACCGAGTGTACAGGGCTATAGCCCTTTTCTGAGTATATGTGACAAATGAAACAGGGATATCGATGGCTAAATAAGGAAAAAAAACATTTGGCTAAATATTATGATATAATTGTTTGTTTGTCTGGATTGTATTTCTGCATTTTTCAACATAATAACAACATAAGCAAAAGTCAAAATACATATATTATCATATCAAAATATATATCAATTAAGTATTTATACTGACAAAACAAATATAGTTGATAAATCATTTCAAAATTGAAAATGCAGGAGACCGCCATCTTAAACTAAAGCTTGAACATAATGGCGGCCTCAGAAAAGGAATTCCAAATAACTGAAGGAAAACTTAACTATTTTGATAAGAAAGCGGCAAAACATGGTTTGTTGGCAATCACTGATATGCTATTAAAGATCATTACTATTGACAATGATGCCGTATACAGGGTTATATACCAGGGCCCCGTCTTACAAAGAGTTACGATCGATCCAAATCAATCGTAAGTCCTCCAATCAATCGCAAGTTTGCAGTCTCCCATCTCTTATGTACATAGTTACGATTGATATCAATCGCAAATAAGTTACGATTGATATCAACTCTTTGTAAGACGGGACCCAGATATCGATGAGTACGTGATACTCTGTAGCTATCAACAAAACCACACCTTCTCATTTATTGAATTCTCTTGAACTGAAATTCTAAACTTTGGAACGTTATTGGTTGTCACATTTACCAGATAATCTAGTATAGGACCATATTGATCCATTCCATGTCATAATAGTGATATTACACCAAGATGATAGCGACAAAAAGAAGCATACACCAAAACGAGATAGTTTACTAACAAACGCGCATTGAAGATGATCTAGTATAGGACCATATTGATTTATTTCATGTCATAAGAGTGATATTACACCAAGATGATAACAACAAAAAGAAGCAAACACTAACGCGAGATTATTTACTAACAAACGCGCATTGACCAGATAATCTAGTATTGGACCATGTTGATTTATCCCATGCCATAATAGTTATTTCAAACGAAGATGATAAAGAAGAAAAGTAAACACTAAAGCGAGATAATATACTAGGTAACTTCATAATTTTTAGCAGTCGATTATATATTTTGCTTAGTTTGTATCAGAATATATATTCATAAAATTTCTACTTAATCATATATACAAGAAGTGTGCTTTATTTTGTAATTTTGTTCTTTTACCCTTTTGGAGGAGGGTGCGAGGCGTCGTCAGTGCACAACATTCTCAAATCCAGGGTGATCAAGAAAAACGTACATTTTTTTTTAACGTGCAACTAAGTATTTTCAATACTGATTATGCGACACGACGCATGAACTTTAGGTGGATTATAACGATAGATTCTAGAAAACTTCCATTTACCGCGTGATAAACAATTATTTATTACATAAAGATGAAGAAAATAATGCTTGCTTTAGTAGCTGTACAATAATCTGCGCAATCCGATGTGTCCTACAGGACAGGTCATACTTGTAAATCAAGCTGTAGAGAAAGTAGGATTATCATAGGTAGGATTCTGTTGTACCATCTCTTCATCAGGAAGATCTTGCTGTGTCCATGCTGATTCAGGCGGTGTGATAGGCTTCACTTGGACGAGGCTGTGCTTCAGATGGTAGATGTACATTAAACTGAAACCTGCCATGATGCTTACTCCACCTAGTGCACAGGACAAGCCAATGATTATGGCCTGGTCTTCTCGTCCAGTTGGTTCCTTGGCTTCGGTGGTCTCAGGGTTCTGTTGATTTGTCGTTTGAGGTCGCTCTGATGGTAAGGGTTCCTTGGCTTCTGTGGTCTCTGGATTATGTTGATGTGTTGTTTGAGATCGTTCTGATGGTGTAAGTTGCTTGCCTTTTGTGGTCTCTGGGCTCTGTTGATTTGTCGTTTGAGGTCTGTCTGATGGTATAGATTCCGTGGTAAACGGGGTAGTCTTTTTCGTGGACGGGTCGAAGGTGCTGGATATCAAAGACCCTGGGTTGTTTGACGTTTGGACTCCTGTAGTACTTGGAATAGATGTATCAGTAGTTGTAGGCCTATTCTCAGTAGTAATTACACTGGGTGTACTTCTTGGTCCAGGGAAGGTTGTAAAAGCATCTTCCGTCATTAGGACCGGTGTAGAAGATCGACCATCTGGTGTTACAGTGTTCCAAGTCAACATGTCCGACGATGTAGCTGTGACTTCCGATGTAGCTTCGGTGGTCCCTAGAGTATCGAGGTTAGTAATCAATTCTGTCTGGTCTAAGACAGTACTAATCTCTGACACTGAGTCAGTAGCAAGCATGGTAGGGTCCACTGTGGAAGTTACAGCCAATGGTATAAAACGAATCGACAAGGACGCAATGTTGGACAACTGTCCTCCGTTCCCAGCCTCATCCCAAGCCCGAATAGCAAAGTAATAGACGATATCTCCCCCCTTCTCTGGGAGGGTGATAGTAACACTCTCAATAACCCCTGGTGGATTGATATGGGATAGGTTCCCATATACCAGTTGATCCTGGGTGACCCTGTTACAATTGTTGAAGTTGCCCCGTACCTCAGAGAAGTTAGTGGAATAGCGGAGTTCGTAACTGTAGGCTTTGGGGAAGAAATTGAAGTAAATGGAGGAAAAAATAATTATATAGAAAAACGACTAAATAATCATGACTATGAGCACATGTAGGTATAATGAAAATTAAAACGAATCACTAATAAAAAGGTAAATTGGAAAGTAGTTTTAAAGATGAGATGAGTTGAGATGAAAGTAAATGCACTGGATATACTGCTGAGTGGCTAAATCTGAAGTAGATTTCAAAGTAGTTTTCTTCTGTTCACCTTCCACCATATTTGCAACAGTGATGTTTGAATTTGAAAGTGTAAATTCACATGCGAATTACTAAAAATGGAATTGGGCAAGAGATGTAACATTCTGAAGATTGAAGATTAGTTTACCTGTTCCTTGGTCCATGTCATCTCCTACAGCAGTCCAGCTGAGGGTCACCGTGCTGTTGTCATAGGAGAAAGAGGTGTAGACCAGGTCCTGGATACGAGAAGGTGGTAGGGTATCAAGAGCGTTAGGAGTATAGCTCTGGACTTTGAAGACTCCTCCCGATGCTGTACGCATGAAAGTTGGCTCCGCTACGGTCTCTACCTCAACTGGGACCGATCTTCTGCCTGGATTAAAACATTTAAGGGAGGATATTAATTCGCACAAATTCTTATGAATGAAATTATTTCTTTCAATAATGTCTCTCGACTCAAACGGCAACATTACTTTCCATCACTTGTGCCACTCAAACTTAATGAATCTGTCTGCAGTTATCAATGGGCCTAGTTTATTTTTTTGAGCCATATGGTAGCAAAGAGTAGATTTCTGAAATGAAACATTTTACCTTTATTATTATGATCATTTTCATAAATTCGTGATACCATTTTATTGAAGAAAGAGGGAAAAGAAAAATACCACTTTTCCTTTAAAGGTACTATGTCCCTTTTGCAGCCAACCTCAAATGCTGTAGAACTTTGCAGGAATTATGAATATGTCATGTATGTCCTATCTGTGAAATTTAAACGTTAGCAGGGTCCTCATATTCAAATTATGCAAGAAAACCCGTTTACTTGCTAGACTTCACTGTCAGACACTATTGAGTGACTGACTGGCTGTTTTTCTTCTTTGGTAATAACATACATGAAAAGAGTTGTAAAGGGTACATGAGCATTTGTCTACATCAATAACCCATTTCTTGTGATGGCCAAGATTAAACTGATTGAATCTTTGCGCAGCATAAAAAGTATGACCATTCGGTACAATTGTCTGAAAATCAAGACTATCACTTTTGGGCTCTATAGCCCTAAAGTCGATTTGACAACTAATAGTCGTTATTTTCCCACATGAAGACATTTTTAAGCCCCACCTTTTTTATGGAAGTTCTAGATTAGTATTATCTTTCAAATGCAGTCGGAATTTAACCTTTTCATTTTTTTGGCCTGCAAATGGGACATAGTACCTTTAAATGACATGAAGTTATGAAACGATGACACCCTTGAAAATCGGATGCATTTCTTTGCTTATATATATATATATGAAAGAACCCAATCGGAGAACGGTAGTTTCTTTGAATATTACGCAAAGCTATACTGATAGAAAATCGAACATGAAACATTCGTTTGGAAAATCGGGGCATCTAAATTATAGTCCTCAAACAGGCACATTCTTTCATAAATATTATAAGGAAAATGTTAATTACTATTTTCTAACAAATATTATCGTTAAATTAGGATTTCCTTGGTCTAGTCATTCTACACTAGCCATGCGCTATCTCTGTATCTTTTTCATGTGGCCCGAAAAGTCGTATACTTATAATTTTTACGTTTTACTTTACGAAGCCTTTCCATTCATTGAGAGAAAAAAAACATTGAGTGCATGGGAGTATTTGACTCACTTCTTCCCCTTTCTGCGACTTCGACTACGTTGTCATAGCCGAGGACATTAACCTTGACGTTATATCTGCCGTCCGAAGTGAAGTTTAGAAAGAACCCTGAATATGTTCCATCGTCTTTAAATAAGTCTGAACCTGTTGGATGCAAAGAGAAGAAGAAGCAGAAGAAGAAGAAGAAGAAAAGAATTAAAAAAAATGAAGAAGCAGCAGGAGAAGAAGAGAAAGAATCAGGTAATGAAAAAAATAGAGAAAAAGAAGAAAATTACGAAAAAGAATCGATAGAATACTTGTGGCGCCTAAACTGTACGTATGAGGGCTACCCCCCTAAAAAAAAATAAAAAAAAATAATAATAATAATAATAGGGGCTTGTTTTCTGCGCCCCTCTCGATCTGCTGAAAGATATATCAAGCTTAATGCAGTGTACTACTACATTATGCCATATATCAATTTTTTGGGGGGCTCCAAGTATAAGAATATGAAGGAAACAGAAAACAAACATTAGTAAGATTATAATATTTCATCTTTGCTGCCTTTATTTAAAGACATGAGAGAAGGAATTTACTCAATTATCTTTTTAAGAACTCCGAATCCTTCATCCATTCGCTTCGCCCAGATTACTGGGAGGTACATAAAATGTAACTTT
The DNA here is from genome assembly GCA_035222895.1 of Strongylocentrotus droebachiensis. Classification (NCBI taxonomy): domain Eukaryota; kingdom Metazoa; phylum Echinodermata; class Echinoidea; order Camarodonta; family Strongylocentrotidae; genus Strongylocentrotus; species Strongylocentrotus droebachiensis. The sequence goes on along the minus strand of JAVYIG010001674.1, from coordinate 66,909 downwards.
AAGTAAAAAACTGGAATAAATTATTGTCTGGAATCAGGTTGATTTTGCGACTGTAGCCACTTCGTACACACTGATTTCCAAAGAGCATTGGAAACTGGGTTCAATGTGAGTTGAGTAATTGATCATATTAATGGCACAATAACAAGATACGAGGTTTCACCTGATCCGTTATCAAGCAGTGTCATCGTGGTCGTGGAGGAGTAGGAGTCTGAAATGATAGCTGTGACGTCAGCATTGAGAACAGGTTGGTAATCTTGTTGAACCTGAGCATAGATAGCTAGTGCCGGAGTGTGAGAAAAGTCCACCTCCTGTAGAACCAATAATAATTGAAAATTAAAAACAAATAATCACAAAATAAATAAAAGGGAGAACGCTTGAAATAACAAAATCAAACAAATGTTTAAGGACTTTTCTAAGTGGGGAAAATATCAAAACCAATATTATATCATTAAAACAACTAAATGAGAAATATCAAAAGATTAATGATATTTTTTTGTTTACATCAATATGCTAAGGAAGCTCAAAGAGATCAAATCATTATAAAGGTATTAGACAATATACGAACTCCTGACGACGGATAGTCAACCTGTTCGAAACGTCGACCAACTCCCGCCACCCATCCTCTCCAAGCGCTACAGTTCTCCTTAGAACTATAAGCTAAGAAAGATAACCAACATTCTTTTTCAAGACTACATCAACAGTCCTTTTCAGGACTACACACGCTCAGGAAAGATTGCCGAGAGCCCTTTTCAGGACTCTTCAATCCTCCCCCCCCCCTCTCTCTCTCTCACCATGGTGCATCCGCAAGCCTACTGTATAATATACGAACTTCTCGTACTTATAGTTCTATGTCTTCATTGTAAAAACAACACAAAACAATGCTAACTAATGGTTGGTAAAATGACATTACTCAAGGCCTTTGACATGTTATTATAAAACAATGAGCATTTCGATTTGCAAGGAGGGGATGAGTATACGTAGGATCCTTACATTACCAATTATGAATGGGTAGACTTCATTAACAGGTTCACTTACACATACATTGTGTTCTTGTTTTTATTCTAACACGACGACAAAGACTTTAAAAAATCATCCTAAGGCAATTTAAATGGCGCTGTCGGTCACGTTTGCACGAACATTATGAAAAGTTACGTAATCCAATTATGATGTCTGTATGGAATACAAACGGGGACAAAATTGCCCTTGAGTTGATTTTTTGAAAGATGTTTCGATCATTTAATTGTGAGAATGTATCTGTGACAAATTCTTGTAAACTTACACGTGATCCTAGTAGAACAGTGACTGTGACTGGCTTGTATTCCTCCGTACTTGGTTTAGATGTTACGGCCACACTAGCGTACTCGATAGCTACTAGGGTGTTGTGTATTGTAACATTCCATCTACCAGGCTTTAAATATGAATAAGGATACATTATTATTGATTTCCCAAGGATGGTCCAAGACACCCAGCCTAAAATTCATTATCAAGGGAACGTATGAACATCAAAAATATAATAATGGGAAAAAAATGAACATTTTCGGCATAGACCTTGTCTAGCAAATAGATGACACGCCGCAAAATTACCCCAAACTAATTCTGGTCAGTAAAATATTCAAGAAATCAAAGAAAACTATTTATTTTACTTCAAACCTTCGATTGTGTTTTTTAAAATCATTTCTGGAAAGATTGTATGAAAAAACACGATATTCACTGCAATAATGGTACGATTTTCGAATAATAACTGGTGAGTACCAGAATCAAACGACTATAAACAAAGAGTTCACCTGCGCTTGCGGTAGGTTGATCGTTACAATCTTCGTGTTGGAATCAATATTATAACGTTGATCGTATTCATCAACGCGAGTACCGTCTGGTCCAGTGACTACGACCGATATCGATGAACTCGTCGTCCATAGCACAGTGATCACCGTCTCGTTACCCAATGCGGCATCGATGATTACCGGAACGACCTCAAGACCATGAACTCCTTCGATGACGATCTCGGAACTGTAGATCTAAATGAAAATTCCGAATATGTCATTAATTCTGGATGAATGTGGACTATTCAAATGATGAAACGGATTTTTTGTCAGGTTATCAACATGTTTCAGTTTCTGTAGTACATTACGATTGAATGATTAAACATATTCGATGTAAGCTTCTTTTTTTATACGTGTGTCAATAAAAAATAAAAAAAGCACTAAACCAATAAAAAAAAGTGCTACTCATATACCGTACTATGTATGTATACCTGCACATTACAAAATGATTATTGTAAATGCAAGAAAAACAAATAAACAAACAAACAACAAATTAATAATATCCTGCAGTCAATGAAACAATAAATGACAACTATTAGTCACAAAATCCTATCGAGTAGTGATTCTTCCCTTTCTATTTTATCTGGGTTTGGTGACATCAACTCTTTAGCATCCTGAACGAATCCAATCATGATATTGTGCCATACTTCAATTTATGGTTGATTTATATATATGTTTTTTTAATACACTATTCTTTGTTATAAAATGAAGTTAATCATTTTCACTTGTCTCCATAAGTCTTTTCCCTTGTAAGCTATTACGAAGCTATAAAGAACAATTTTTTGTATGTATTGCTCTTTGGTTTACCTTTTGTTTTGTTTTGTATAACTTTTTACATCAATTTCTATAGAGAATGCAGCTAATAAATCTGATATTAAGTTGGTTTCAATGGAAGCACAAAAATAAAGGGATAGGTCAGTAAAATGTCGAGCAAAATCCGATCAAAACAAGAAGGTTATGAATTTTCGAAGTCAAACACAAATTGGCAACTCTGTAACGAATTTCGGGAGCTCCCCTCCCATTACGCTACTTACTAAAAATTCAGATTAATTCAGTCTTTGCCCTACAGACAATTTTCAGTCATAGGCTACATGCACCCTAAATATAATTATTGCAAATATTTGAGTGGATACAAGCCTTGTATGAAACAAATTTATTCTGTTAGCAATAACTAAGAAAATATTATTTTTGGGCATTTTCTGTTATAAGCAAATGGGAGGGGCGCTTAAAAGATACGTCAAGGATTTGCCAAATTGTGTTTGATTGATCGCAACTTCAAAAAAATCATAACTTTCTTATTTTTAATCGGATTTTGCTCAAACTTTCACTGACCCATTCCTCCGATTTCCTGCTTCTATTATTACCAGGATGGACTTCCCCTCTAACTCACATTTTCACTTCCTTTCCCGTCCCCATCTCTGCATAACAACTGGCGGTCCTTGCCCAAATATTTACCTGTATGGGAACAGTCCCAACGCCGACACCAGGTCTCTCTGTTATAGTGCTCTGGAAAGCCTGGATGAGACATGTCCCAGTTCCTATATCAGAACAGAAGGTCGAGATACCAGAAGTCATGTTGGAAAGTTCTTCCATCTGTTGGTCAGCTGAGTTGCTTATGGTGATGGTATCAATTATGACTCCTGAGCTCTCAATGTCGTCATACGTATCTCTGATGTTTGGATAATGGTTCTCTATGCCATCACTGAGGAGTAAGATGTATCCACTTTGCGCGTATGATCCCAGTACCTAGAAAGAAAAAAAAAACATAGTTGTTTCACGAATTTGTTGTTTGTCACATTGTATAAATGTATTTAAAAAGAAAAATATTTTAATGCAAAAGCTTAACATAATTTCATGTCAAGGAATTTGGTCATTATGTAGTTGAATCACGCAATGAAAGGTTTAAGCTTGTAGAGTTCTGTAATCGATTTAACATCTTGTCATAACGAACACACGGTTTAACCATCGCAAACAACAGCTCTATCACACGGAAGCAACCAGAAGAAGTATGTAGATTACAGCTTGAATACATAATGCATAAGGAAAAGTTACAGAGGAAGTGCGAAGACCTCAAGAGCCTTTCCAGGAGCAAATATTTGTTCTAATCACATTCTAACCATTGTGGATGCATCACTGAGACTTAAAAAACAACTGAAGACTGAAGTTCTCGAGAGATTGAAGAACAGCAATCCATTCCGATTGGAGACTTAAACCAGAGCATTAGCCGCCCAATCACAGGAAGCGCTCAGTCATGAATCTGATGCCATGTACAAGACCTTGATAAAAGAAAGTGCGGAGGAAACTATTGGCTACTTGAAGATGCGAGAACAAGGGAAGCCATGGGTCTCACAGGCTATGTGGACAAGTGGGAGGAAAGAAGACAATGTAAATGGAAAAATACAGGAGAAGGAAAACAGATTATAAGTTAATAACGAACTTCGCAGGGAAACAGGCATGGCCAGAGAAAAGCAGCTTGGAGAGCAGTGTGAGGAGATTGAAGCTTTCAAAAAAAGAGGCCGAAGCGACATGATGGATGCCAAAGTCAGGGAAGTTAATGAAACAGATACAAAAAGAAGATCTTTATAGGAATAGTTTCCAAATCTGGAGAAGGGCTAACTGATGTCTCAGATATTCAAAAGAAACGCATACAAAAATTGTACGATAAAGAAGCAAAACCCGAAGCCATTCAAATGGAAAGTGAAGAGCAAGTATTCCAAGATGATATGGGTCCATCACTACTAAGTTCAGAAGTTCAAAAGGCTCTAATAGAAAGGAAGGACAGAGGAAAACTGGATAGGTCATATCTTAAGCCCCCATCAAACCAAACTAGTTCTCACTACGTTTTGTAACCGTCCTAGAAAATCGTAAAACGGGTTGTGGTCGGAGTAGAATTTGTAAATAATGTCTATAATACGACCCTAGTTTGTTCATAAACAGTCCTTAATAAGTCCATCTCGTCTGTACCCCGTGCACAGTCAGTACATATCAAGTTCAGATCGGGTAAATTTGCCATTTCAAGGCAGTCCAAGCCAGTCCGTAGTTATTTTGAACTCATTCTACCTCGTTCCCAATACGTCCAAACTCATTTTAACTAGTTCGCCACTTGTTCTAACTAGTTTTTAACCCGACCACCCCGTTCAGAGTCAGTTCAACTCGTCTTCATCTCGTTCTTAGTGCGTTCGAACGCGCTCCTAAAGCGTGTGCAATCCCGTCCTGGCTCGGGGGCTTTTCAAAACCCAGCGCGTTCTCGCCAGAAGTAAATAATCATATCTGCTCGATACATACAAAAACAAATCAATTACACACACACATGCCATTCCTCATTCCCGTTCACCTTCAACACTTCAAGCTTTGCAGATCAAGACATTCAAGTGAAGCCCCCATCTCACCAAACTAGTTCTCACTACGTTCTGGAAATTGTTGCCAAACGAGGTAGCAACGGTTTACGACCTTTTTAAAAACTTCATTGACGGGCTCGGACTAGCTTGGACGAGAAGGGTGCTCTTGACCTTTAAGCCTGTTCAAAATTTTCCCGTCCTGCAGTTAGCCGGAGTGACAACGTACTTAAAACGAGGGGGGGGGGGCATCTTGGAAGGGAAGATAGATGGTAAACAAGGAAGGGGAAGACCAAGAATTAGGATGGTGTTAGGCTTTGTATGGAACATCAGAGAGAAAAAGAGAGTTTCGTGTTTAAATTTAATCGATGAGAGTCGACTGCGATAAAAAAAAAAAAAAAGTGGGTTACATGATAACAGGTACTTCTAAAATAACGATCAGACATTTTAAACATTGACATATTATAAACTGATTGGTGACATGAAAGAGTTTCATGTTACCTGAATGCCCGACAGTATTCCACACCCAATACACGTACCGCCTCCAGCGGATGGAGGCAAGGCATTGACGAGACTTTGCCTCGAGGCTGTGTCAGTAATGTCGATGAGATTCGCTTTGATTTGAGATGAACTGCTGAAGACTACGATTCCAAGCTTGCTTCTTTTTGGAATAACGTTCATGATGTAGTCAGTAGATGATTGGATCATTCTGTCAAATCTGCTCCCCTGCAAATAAGGACGTGACACGGTATGAAAAATGTTCTGTTAAAAGCATTGTTTTTCGTCTTTCACTTTCCTTAATGCCAAAATAATTCAAAATATCAAACCTACAGTACACGTGAATGTACAAGTCTGATACAAATTGTTGCAATGTTAAACAGATAACATACTACGCCACAAAACAATCAATTTTTGTATTTGATTTGTAAACACTTTTTTTAAATATCTTCATTTAAATGTTATTTAAGTCAGGTTCTAACCACATTAACATCAAATGAAGGTATTTAATTGACTATACTTTGATAAAACCAGGTTTGAATACCTTTATTTAATAAAAGATAGTTCAATAATAACTACCAATACATAAACTAATGACGATGTTGTCGCTGCAATGTTTTGAAAATATTTTGAAGTTACATATTTGTTTATTCAGGGCAATGATACTGATTAAAGTTAACCACATACAAATTGTTAAAGTTGGTGACACAAAGTCTCTAGACAATAACAAATCGACAATGCAGTGATGTAAGCATGGTTGTTAAGAGGCATAGTCATTCTCACACATTGATTTGTCATAAGGAACGTAAAGTAGTAATATATTTATATTTGAATAATCCAATCCCACCCGAAAAGAAAATATGAAAGTAAAGGAATTGGGCCTAAAACTAAGCAATGGCTAAATTCGCACTGTCCTGAACAATATAACAATCACTAACTTACCACCATACTACCACTGATGTCAAGCACAAGTACTACACTTCTGATTGTAGATAGCTGGATGACATCGAATGTAGGAGTGGTGTTTGAGACAGGTTGGGTACCGGCTGTGAAGTCTGTTGTTTTCTCTTTCATTACCTTCCAAGCACTCTCACTACTGCATTTATTATTCATCACGTTTGGTGCTTCTGGATTGTGTAAGTTATTTTGATCTGATTGATCGTCACCACAAAACTCCTCTATCTGAAATATGGATTAAAACACCCAATTAGATTTCAGATTATTGAAAACATTGATTGAATCATAGGTGGTAGGTCTATGATTGAACTAACTATTGAAAGCTTTTCAGTGATACAAAAAAAAGAAGAAGCCATTTTTATTATCCTCGCAAAAACGTATCTTGGCACATGAATATTTTATATTGATTTTATCGAGTAGTACGAGGACCTAAGACACAATTGTTATCAAGTGCATTTGTTAAAAGCTTTATTTTACTATAAATATGGATCCATCATAACGACAATGCAATTCCTAACTGGGTTACCGTCACCGTCTCTTCTGGAACTATGAATTAACGTCGAATATGAAGCAACCCCGGTCCAGGCACGCTTCTAGAAGATTTTTTTTTCTCTCTCTTTTTATGTGGCTTTTGTGGTCTTGTGTTCTTGCATTTGTTTTAAACATGTGCTTTGCTAAAATAAATGTATAATCAATAGAAATCGGAAGGGGAGACTATAACATTTTTTGGGAGGGGAAGGGGGGGGGGGGGAGGCTTGAGCCCTAATCCCCCTCTAGAACATAATACTGGTTGATTACGATGTTGATTACGATATCTACTTACCGAATGTATATGAGCATCCTTGGTTCCAAATAACAGTGAAGCGGTCGCAGTCTGTTGTCTAGTATCAGGAACGAAGCGGCAATCGGAATGATAACCACTGTTAGGATTACTTTGGCATGGAGATCTATCAGGCATCAAAAGATTTCCCTTGATCTTTAGAGAACAGCGGGTCCCTTCAGTACCACCACCGGGTGAGTCATAGGCAGGGGCACCACTCGTATTACCACCATCATAGTGCTCCTTGAATAACCCCCAACGAAGGTAGCCCCAGCTTCGAACTAACATGATGTCTGTTTAAAATTTAACAAAATGAAAACAAAAAACAAAAAGAGACTCAATGCAAATCATGTCAAAGCATGTTAATGCCTCTCTCTCTAAATGAAATCTGAACTAAATATTTTAGGTATTGTAGTAAAGTGGGTTAAATTCTTCATCTTTTTCTTCCTCTTCCTATTTCTCTTTTTTTCTTTTTCTTCTTCCTATTTCTCTTCTTTCCTTCCCCCCTTCTTTTTTCCCTCTTTTCCCTCTCTCTTTACTTACATACTTTCATATCATTAATAGCATATTTTCATTTGCATCAATAGCAACCCACCCGTGGGACCAAACTTGTCTTCTCGATACGTCTCGTTTAGAATATAGTCCGGCGTCATGTGCATCCACTTTCCTCCTTTCCCACATCCTTCAAAGTTATCGACAGACGGCTCGTCATCACCCGAGTTATGCACGATAATGTTGGCAAAGTCATACGTTTCGGTTCGAGCAAATTGATACCCGATCTGGATGGACCAAGTGTTAGGTACCAGAATCTTGATGTGCTTCCAGTAGACGTGCTGCTTGCTGGCAAGGTAGAGACGCTCAGATGCTGATGTAAACATCGTCTGAGAGAGAATGATAAAGAGGGAGAGAGCAAGAGAAATAAATCCCTGTAAATATTTGATATCAGTATACCCTATCCTATATTATTACACACATATAAACGTTACACAAATTTTTACTAAAATAAAATATATTTTAAAACTGAATAAACCAAGTTCTGAAAAAAAAATATATTTAGGCTATATTATATCAAACATTATTGCATGGGATGCACTCTCATTTTGATCGGTTAAAAAATCAAGGTAGAATTTGTGAAATTTCATTTGCAATTTTGTCTAGGGTAAGAAAGAGATTTTAAAAAATCATTAAAAACAATTGAATAACTATATAAATGAATTGATGAATAAACAAAAATACTTGTCAACGACCCGGCCGTATAAGAAAGTTTTAACAAATTATATTATAAGATATATTTTGTTTAAACAAATCAGGTTTAATGTTGAACAAAACAGTCGATTGGATTGTACAATCACATAATCAGATACGTAATTAAGCCTTGTAATACTTTATACCCCCTTCACATACACGGATTTTTCTTACGAGTCCTTACGGATCGCACAAATTCACGGATCTTTCACGGATCCTTACGATTTGGCTACTTTTACGACGGGTTTAAGAGTTATTACGAGCTGTTTGCGGTTTATTACGGATCATTACGAGTTATTACGATGTATTTACGGCAACAGTCCACGATTTGTTGCGAGTTGTCACGGATAACTACGAGCAACTAACGTGTTAGTTACGACCTGTTTACGTGTTGTTACGAATAGTTACGAGTAAGTTACGAGTATTTACGAGTCCTTACGATTTTTAGCCAAAAAATAATAACTAAAAATGAAGTGTTCGAATTTGCAGTTTTTATGCCTTTCCCCAAATCGTAAACAGTTCGTAAGCATACGTAACGTATACGTATCTATTCGTAAAGTACTCGTAACTACACTTAAAATGTTCGTAATAACCCGTATCAATCCTTAAAGCCATCGTAAAATGACCCGAATAAAATCGTAAACAACACGTAAGCACACGTAACCATCCTTAAACTGCTCGCAATAATCCGTACAAAATCCGTAAACAAATCGTAAACTAACCATAACGAATCGTTACAAAAATCTGAAACGAGTCATTTACGGATTCTTGCGAGCAGTTTACGGATAGTGACGTGTTGTTGCGAGCGGTTTACGGATGGTTACGGATTGTTACGAGCTATTTACGAGCTATTTACGGACAAATCAATCCGTGGACAATCGTAAGAAGATTTTTGACATGTCAAAAAAATTGCCTCTCCTTTCACGGATCCTTAAGAGTGTCTACGAGTTGTTGCGAGTTGTGACGAGTTATTTACGGATACCAGCGAGTTACTTACGGATGCTTGCGAATGACTACGAGTTGGCGATCCGTAAGGACTCGTAAGAAAAATCCGTGTATGTGAAGGGGGTATAATACCCCCTTCGCATACACGGATTTTCCTTACGAGTCCTTACTGAATGCCAATTCGTAGTCAATCTCAAGCATCCGTAAACAACTCGCTGGTATCCGTAAATAGCTTGTTACAACTCGCAACAATTCGCAGACACTCGTAAGGATCCGCGAGAGGAGAGGCAAATGTCAAAAATCTTCTAACAATTGTCCACGGATTGATTTTTCCTTAATACCCCCTTCCCATACACGGATTTTTCTTACGAGTCCTTACGGATCGCACAAATTCACGGATCTTTCACAGATCCTTACCATTTGGCCACTTTTACGACTGATTTAAGAGTTGTTACGAGTTATTACGATATACTTATGGCAGAATTCCATGATTTGTTACGAGTTGTCACGGATAGCTATGAGCAACTTACGTGTTCGTAATGACCTGTTAACGTGTTGTTACGAATAGTTACGAGTTAGTTACGAGTTTTTACGAGTCCTTACGACTTTTAACCAAAAAATAACAACTGAAAATGAAGTGTTCAAATTTGCAGCTTTTATACCTTTCCCCCAAAACGTAAATGATAAGGAAGAATACTTAAAGTATATGTATCTATTTGTAAAGTACTCGTAACTACACGTAAAGTACACGTAACAAGACCTCAATGTAATCGTAAACAAAACGTAAGCACTACTAAAGTAATAATCCGTAAATAATCCGTAAGTAATCCGTAAATAATCCGTAAAGAAATCATAAACCAACCGAAACAAATCGTTAAAGAAATCTTTACGAGTCATTTACGGATTATTGCGAGCAAATATACGGATGGTAACGTATTGATGCGAGCGGTTTACGATACTTACGGATTGTTACGACCTATTTACGAGTTATTTACGGACAAATAAATCCGTGGACAATCGTAAAAAGATTTTTGACATGTCAAAAATATTGCCTCTCCTTTCACGGATACTTACGAGTGTCTGCGAGTTGTTGTGAGTTGTGACGAACTATTTACGGATACCAGCGAGTTATTTACGGATGCTTGCGATTGACTACGAGTTGGCAATCCATAAGGACTCGTAAGGGAAATCGGTGTATGTAATACCCCCTTCACATACACGGATTTTTCTTACGAGTCCTTACGGATCGCACAAACTCACGGATCTTTCACGGATTCTAATAATTTTACCACTTTTACGACCGGTTTAAGAGTTATTACGAGCTGTTTGCGGTTTATTACGGATTATTACGAGTTATTACGATGTATTTACGGCAACAGTTCACGATTTGTAACGAGTTGTCACGGATAACTACGAGCAACTAACGTGTTAGTTACGACATGTTTACGTGTTGTTACGAATAGTTACGAGTAAGTTACGAGGATTTACGAGTCCTTACGATTTTTAGCCAAAAAATAACAACTGAAAATGATGTGTTCGAATTTGCAGCTTTTACACCTTTCCCCAAATCGTAAACATTTCGTAAGCATACGTAAAGTATACGTATCTATTCGTAAAGTACTAATAACTACACGTAAAATGCTCGCAATAACCCGTATCAATCCGTAAAGCCATCGTAAAATGACCCGAATAAAATCGTAAACAACACGTAAGCACACGTTACCATCCGTAAACTGCTCGCAATAATCCGTAAATAATCCGTAAACAAATCGTAAACTAGCCGTAAAGAATCGTTACAAACATCTGTAACGAGTCATTTGCGGATGCTTGCGAGCAGTTTACGAATGGTTACGTGTTGTTGCGAGCGGTTTACGGATGGTTACGGATTGTTACGAGCTATTTAAGAGCTATTTACGGACAAATCAATCCGTGGACAACCGTAAGAAGATTTTTGACATGTCAAAAAATTTGCCTCTCCTTTCACGGATCATTAAGAGTGTCTACGAGTTGTTGCGAGTTGTGACGAGTTATTTACAGATACCAGCGAGTTATTTACGGATGCTTGCGATTGACTACGAGTTGGCGATCCTTAAGGACTCGTAAGAAAAATCCGTGTATGTGAAGGGGGTATTAAGGGGGTATAAATAACTTGTTAATAGCTCGTAACAATCCGTAAGTATCGTAAACCGCTCGCAACAACATGTAACCATCCGTAAACTGCTCGCAAGAATCTGTAAATGACCCGTAACAATTTTTTAACATTTTTTTGTTTAACAGGTTTTTACGGATAATAACGATTGCTTACGTGTTGTTTACGATTCCATTCGGGGTCGTGTTACGACGACTTTACGGATTGTTACGAGCTATTACGAGCACTTTACGTGTAGTTACGAGTGTTTTACAAATAGATACGTATAGTTTACGTATTCTTACGTATTGTTTACGATTTGGGGAAAAGTAAAATTCGTAAATATTCGTAACTAACTCGTAACTATACGTAACAACACGTAAACAGATAGTAAATTGCTCCTAATTATCTGTGACAACTTGTAACAACTCGTAGAATTGATCTTAAGGATATGTGAAAGATCCGTGAATTTGTGCGATCCGTAAGGACTCTTAAGAAAAATCCGTGTATGTGAAGGGGGTATTAGATGAAAACAAAAATCAGTATGCACCGCCTTTTCATATAATGCAATGATACTATACAATACTGATGCTTCCTTCTTTACCAAATATAGCCATATCTGCATGAATACGCTCTATCTGAGCAGGACAAAATTATTATTACCCCAGCAATTACCAAGTACCAATTACACCTGGATGGAGAGTGGTAAATGTGGATTCATGTCTTGCCAAAGTACGTTAGTGACGGGCTGAGATTCAAACCATCAACCCTTTGACTGAGAGTCAAGTAAAGGGACCACTATACCACGACCCCTTCACAATAGTGCGTGTAATGGTTTGCTTGCATGCTGAAATCAGGGTAAGGGTCGGAGTTTAGACCAGTTCATATTATCATGCGTGTAAAGAGATTCACCTTTGAAACTACTTTACATGCACTACAAGATATATGAAGTAGTTACTTTGCTATTTTCTGGAATGATAAAAACCTGTAAAGACATATCTAAATGTAAGGCAATAATAATCATGTCCAGTCTAGGTGTGTTTGAACAAGTAAGAACCCGGATTTAAGTCGCATATAGAACCCATGTCCTCCCCAGAATTTCCCCGATTAAGAAATAACATGTTTACTTCAAATCTTGAAGCAGTTTTATCTCGCTTGAAGGGGTAACCTATGGTCTAATGTATTATCATGTAATTCATATCTGTACTGACTAACATGTTTTGTAAGATTCAGTTTATAAGTAATTTAAAGTAATACCTTTTTGATAATTTTTTTTTGTATCGCCTTATCCGCTCCCGAGGTTAATATCACAGTTTGCATCGAATATGCAGTACTTGCATCCAAGTTGAAAGTAAATGCTTTATGTTTTGTTTAAAGGTCTCTCTTATACCATTTCATGGAGGTACGTAGATTGATCGTCACCAAGCCTTCTCAATCAAAATGAAAGAATTACTCATGCATGATAGATGGATTTTATAGCTCATTTATTATTTGCTCAGGTGGACAGTAAAAAGGAAAGCCTCTGATCTGACCGGGCTCTTCACTAAAACTTACACTTTAATAAAGAAGACGAATTAGAAGAAGAGGAAGACTAAGAAGATGAAGAAGAAGGAGAAGAAAAAGGAGTAGAAGAAGAAGAAGACGAGGAACAAGGATAAAAAGGGGAAGAAGAAGAGGTAGAAGAGGAAGGAGAGAAGGAAGAAGAAGATTTTGTAAGTTGGCTAGCACGTATAGTAATAGAGTATAATCACATTGTGGGTAAAACCTGAATTGAAAGAAAACACGACATTTATTTTTGTTTATTTACTTTTTGTTTTCGTTACAGAATATTAGGCTCTATATGTTGATTTCTTTTCTGATCGGCTGCCCATTGTGAGAGGTCTGAAATAATTATATTTGGTTGGTGTGAAGGCATCTTCAAGCTAAGCTTGCTCTAACACGTTCTACTGTTTGGCATACAAAATCGACAACATCCCCACATGCAATTTAAAAAGAATATAAATCGTAAAAATGACTGAGGAACTCCTCAATGGATAATTTCATGAATAAACAAATAAGTTTACAAATGAAAATATAAAGAAAACAATTTCAATCTAAATCACAAGTTAGCTATGTTAATAACCAAAGCAACATTTGTTTTGTGTAGAATTTAAGATAAATTCACATATGTAAATCAACTGCTAGTTTCTCAACCTTATACTCTTCATTTGATGTCAGTACACAAAAAACAGATATTGATCTGTGAAATTGAAAGCTTAAAACAAATTTACATTACTTTGATGTTGTCAATGATGTTGAGATCTTCAGGCACGGTCTTGTGGATTGCGATGAGTAGATTCGAGTAGGCTCCATTGTTTAAATTGATGACATTTATCTGGCTCGTTACTACTCCTACAAGAAATATTTCCGAGAGCAGAAACACAGAAATAATCTTTTTGTATTCCATCTTCAATTCTTCTACAGTGACAATTCCTGCAATAAAGAAGAGCGAATAAATATCTTCTTCTCTTTTAAGCTTTCCAAGACCTTTCTAACCTTGAGTCTCAATCGATACCTAATTTGTGATTTGATTCTTTGAAAATGAAACTAAATTCTAAAAGTCACACATTCTAATCATTAAAAGCGAACAAAGTTCGTGTTTGGTAGTTGCCACATTTGCATACATCCACAATGACGCATGGAGACAATTATTTTGGATGTGCAGTTCTTGGACTATTTAGAAGAAGGGGAGCAGTAAAGATAAAGAAGAAGAGAAGGAGGAGGAGGAGTGAGGAGGAGGAAGAGGAAGGAGATGAAGAAAAAGAAGAAGAAGTAGAGGTAAAAAAAGAAGTAGAAGAAGAAGAAGAAGAAGAAGAAGAAGGAAAAGAGGAAGAATTTCATATTGTAGTGCGCTAGATAAAGCACACAGTCATTCAGAAAAAGTTGTTTCATCGTTAATAGTTAATTCACTAAATATGATATTTCATGTACTATAATACGAAAAATAAATAGCTTTAAGGTCTCTTGATTATGTATCGATGGCTTTTTAATATGTAAGAAGAAATGAGATTCACAGAAACAAATGTTAAATATTTAACGAGTTCATGTAATATAAAATTATGTAACAATATTCAATATGTAAAATTTATCAATTCTTGAAAACATATCAGTTATTATTTGAGTAAACATACATTTGGGCTAAAGGGAAAATCCCTTCTATCATTAAGCATTAAGAAAGTCCTATGCACGTTATGGCGATTTGTGATGATTTGATTGCACACCCCACGAAGCTATCAAACGGTTCATTTAACATTTATAATAATATGCAGGCGTCAGAGTATCTCCGTATTATATTTACATAAGCTATCTTTATCAAGTCTACCCCGATATTATCTAATATTAAACAAAATATGTTTGTATAACTGAGTGTTAAATATGGAGTTTAATGATCTTAATGATTTGTTTCCACTTAATCTTATTTCACTTAAAATTTAGAAATGCAAACCGAGAGAGGACATTTGACCGCGGAATATTTTGTTTCCTTACACGTAACCAGTCATAAGAAAGTGCTAATGAGGGTTATCAAGATAGCTGGTTGATCGCCAAGATCTAAATTTGTCAGTCGACTTTAGATCTTTGGACTTCGGGATGAGAATGATATACCCAAATGACAAGGATCTTCGACAACAATTTATAAAAACAAATAGAGACATCATGATATTCGGGTATTGGTATAATTATCGACGCTTGTCACCCTGGAAACAGTCCAAACAGTCTTTGTTATCGACACATCGAATGTCGGGCTTTTATCTCCCCAGACGTGAAAAAAGTATGTGAATAGATGCTGTATTAGTTTATGTTAACCGTAATTCGCGAATTGAACGACATATGTTATGTATAAATACAGTTATCATCTATTCTGTACATGATGGTGTGTTCTTTAAAATGGCACTCCCCCTTGTTTATTTGCTTTCATAAGGTGTATTACTTCAACTTCCGTAATGTTTTTGGATCAATCCTAACCCAGTTAAGTCTGTTGTCACATTCTAACTTAAATGGTAATGTTTCTGAAGTGACTTTAATTAGAATAAATGGAAAATCATATCAATGGCAATTCGATCATCATTATTATTCCTCAGAAGTCTGATTTGCATTTCTACAGTTCAGTGGATAGGTGTCAGTTATCAGTGCCATTGCGCATAGTCATGTATGAGTATGATGCAAGGTCAACATGTGGGTATTTTGTGCGAGTGAGTTGCTTGTATATGTACGTATGCGTACGTATGCGTGCGTGCGTGTGTGTATGTATGCGTGTGCGTTATATGTGTTTATAAAATGGCTCTAGTATTTTAAGCATCGTGATTGGTCAATACGCGTCACATGACATGTACAAATTTTTGATGCAAGCACGATTTTGCAGAAAAAAGCGCAAACAAAGTTATATTACACGTTACCATATATATCCAGCGCGCGCGCGTACGTATAGTACGCCCCTTTTCTGAGTGCATTGTAATGAGTGCATTGTAATTGTACGCGTAGGTAAGTATTGTACGCTCCATGATCCATCCCAGCGCATCGCGCGTACGCGTAGCTTAGCTAAAGAGCGGGCCGGTGTATTATTAGAAAGCAAATTGTTATTTTACTTTATTTTCCCTTGGATTTTGGCCTGTTTTGACTTTGGGATTTTATAATGAAGCCAGGAATTTCAGCTGTCTGATGTAGACTCGTCTCTAGACCCCATATGGATTTTTATTTTTACTCAAGGCAATGAATCCCGTGAACTTTGTGGTAAGCCTGCAACCCGGCCCCCCCACTCAGTGTTATTTAGGGTACGCATATGCTCGTACCCTCTTTTTGAAAGCACCCCCTATCTGAGGACTGCCAACATTTCCGAACCCCCTTTCGCGGGCTTTTCGCGGGCTTTTCCTGCCTTGGAGACCCCCCTAAATCAGGAAAAATGCTCAATGTACCCCCCTAAATTCGGAATAATTTCTCAGGAATCCAAAGAGATGAGAGAAAAAAAGAAAAACACCCCCTTTTTATAGAAATCTCCGAGTGAAAAGTCAAATACACCCCTTTTTTTACAATTCTCGGGCCGGACTTTGTCGCACGAAAAGTACCCCTTTACCGGACATTTTGGCAACACGCATGCGGTCATTCCGACCTCTGAGTGGGGGGGCCGGGGCCTGCAAGGTCTTACTCTAGTCTTAGTCTAGAACATAACTCTATAGATCTAACTCTCGTAGACTCTTACTTAATACTTAAGATCTAAACTTTTGTTTGTTTTGCATTTGTGTCGCTATTTTATAAAACAAATAACGCACTTGACCCTGTTGTGCGAAACGTAAATGCAGTGTACGCTCGGTTTCTTCAGATGGTGCTCACTGTGAACTTGCCGCAAGCGGCTCGTTGCACAGAGCGGCACCAATCTAAAGAAACCTCGTGCGTACTGCATTCACCGCTATTGCACTCTGGGCCGTGCGTTATGCGCAGTGACGCTTTCCTCCTGATTGGGATATGGTGGGATAAATAGTGAATAAAGAACATGAGTAATAATAATACAAATATTGGAGATTTATATAGCGCACATATCCACCATGCATGGCGCTCAAGGCGCTCCATTTATTACACCGGCTCTGCTAGGCAGCCGATTTCGGCGCTCACAGCATTCAAGCCGGAAATCCTTCCTTCCGGTACCCATTTAACACCTGGGCGGAGAGTGGCAAATGTAGATTAATATCTTTCCGAAGGACATTAGTGCCGTGGCGGGAGTCGAACCTCGGACCCTGTGATCCATAGTCCAACGACTTATCCACTAGATCACAACACCCCTACGAAATATATCATTACCAAGTATCTGGCGTCACCTGCGCCTGAGAGGGGACAACGAACTGAATCCATGTAAACCCCCGTGCCTCTCATGGTAAAAATAAATGAGATGTGCTGGTGTTTCCAAGTAGGCCTACTCTATTACGAGGAGTGAAGTTGGTTTTTACAATCATTGCGGTTGAATTCATCCGCGTAATACATTAGGTGTTATCGTTTATATTGTGAAGGTGTCGTGGTTTAGTGGATATGCCACCGGACAGTGGATCACATAGTTCGTGGTTCGAGTCCCGCCATGGCACTTACATCCTTTGGCAAGAAATTGATACGCTCGACTCAGGTGAGGTACCTGGCAGGAATTAATTCCTTGAAACGCTAGAGCGTCACAATGGCAGCCGTGCTGTCGAGTCTGGAAGACATGAGCGCTATACAAGAACCCACTCTCAATGTTTTTATTGATATTATCATTATCATAATAATTATTATTACATCATTCTTGTTATTTTAGTTCTTTTAAAAGATGTTTTGTTTGTTCTAAATACGAATGTTAAACAGTGGAATTTAAAAAAGCCTAACCTTCAATTTAACTTTTATCAATTTCTGCACCACTTAAACATTCACGGTATTCATAAACAAAATCATATGATAGTTGCTGCAATGAGTACAGTCATTATATAATTATCTCCTTTTGCGATAACGCGTGCAAATTGAAGTCGTGGGTTCAAGCCCCGGGGTGGCGCTAGTGCCCTTTGGCAGGACATTAATCTACACTGTTGGTCATAAAGGTTGAATATTTTGTGTAACCCCAATTTATGGAATGATTTTGACAATTATTCCTAATAGATCTAAATAATAGTATTTATTCTCAGATTTTATTGAATAATAAAATATAAATAAAATAGTATGCTACTATGCTTATCAACCTTGGGGACCTACGTCCTTAAGTCATAACTGACAGTAATGAGGATTAATGTCTCACAAAAGGGCACTAATATAGCTGATCGACACGGTTTTGATCACGGGGCCTCAAAGTTACGAGGCCATTGCCTTGCAACTGAATCATGACTGTACACAGCAGGGGCTAGGGTAGGGGGCAGCCCCCACAAATAACCCCCAAAACGAAGAAAATGCAATAAATTGTCAATAATGCATTGGATTCCCCCGGTCCCCAACTGGAAAATTCCTCTGTACAGCCATGCATCATGGTTCAAGGCATAGCCACACAGAATGAATTTGTAGCCATCGATGAAGATGATTAAGAGGACCCCGCCATTATTCAAAACATCAAGGTTCTTTTTTAGTGAAGCTCCTATACGGTGGATGAAAAATTTATTCAAGGACATTGTTGAAGGTTTGTTTTGTTATTTGTTTTACCTAACTGCTAAGAAAGCATGTGCATGCTTGTATTCGTAACCAACCAGGGAACCGACCCGAATCCTCTCCAAAGGGACTTGATAATTAGGACTTATGCCTCACTAAAGGGCACTAGCGCATCGACTTGATTTCGAGACTACTGTTTTACTGAGCCATCGTGCCTCATTTGTGAAAGTTAATTTATTCATCACCTTTCATATGCCTTCATGTAATGACAAGTATATTACAGGAGCACAAATTAAAATGATGTAATTTGCTGCACCCTTTTTTCGGTGAATTTCTGAGGGTGACATTGACAAACGGATTACTAATGTATCCTAAAATGATTAAATTTAATACAAAACACAATAGATATTGGGTAAAACTGTTATGGAAGGAAATTGCAGATCATATTTTCTTAAGAAACATGAAAAGAGAGGTAGAGATAGAGAGAGAGAGAGAGAGAGAGAGAAAGACCGGAAGATAGAGAGAGAGAGAGGGTGAGGGAGATAGAGAGAGAGAGAGAGAGAGAGAGAAAGAGAGATAAAAAGAGGGTAAGATAAGTGATTATATTTTGTGTCATTGACAATGTATGAAACTTAAGAAAAGATCAAAACAATAAGAGTTTCGAGCCGTGCTCTGTAATATCTCTTTGCTCTGTCACAGTCGGTTCATTATAGGTGCATACACAGAGCTGACTACGGGGCCAACTCCCGCCTTTCTGAATTGCACGAAATAAGGTCTTTGTGTAAACAAGAAAGCGATAGGCGAAAAACCGATTATAACATTTTTTGACAAACAGACGCGGCCCCTATTCAGAAAAAAAGCATGTTAAAAAAGGGCGGCAGTTCCATCTCCCCTTTTCGGAGTTTGAAATCGTATACTTCCTGGCCAACTTTCACCGTTCTTTTCTTTACAAGAATATCGGATCAGCCCCCGCATGTATCCAACACAACAACAACAACATCCACAAACCAACAACGATAATAACAATAAATAAATAACAACACCAATGACAACAATCATAGTAATAAAGAAACTAATGTTGAAATGTTTTATTATTTTAAATTATGATACGTTTTGAAACATGAACTAGGGAAAACCTAGAAATACATGTAATAGAAAACAACTGATTATTATTTTACAGCGTTGTAGCTTTTTTGATTATTGTGTGACTCATGAATCTGACAAAGAATACGTGATGACTAAATTCTACAAATTAACTCATATAAAACATATCAAAATGAATTGACAAAAAGCTATATGTACACATAAAGGATAATTAACCTAGTGTACAGGGCTGTCTGGAGCCCTTTTCTGAGTATATGTGACAAAAGGAACTGAGAGACATTGATGGTAAAATTTACAAATAAACATCTGGCTAAATATTTTTGAAATAATTGTTTGTTTGTCTGTTTGATTTTATTTCTTCCTTTTTTAACATGATGAAAACATAAACAAATTTCAAAATACATATATTATCATATCAAAATATTAATCAATTAAATATTTATACTGAAAAAACAACGTAGTTGACAAATCATTTCAAAATTTAAAAATGCAGGAGACCGCCAACTTAAGCTAGAGCTTGAACACGATGGCGGCCTCAGAAAAGGAATTCGAAATAACTTAAGGAAAACGTAACTATCAAAACGAAAATGTATTGAATAATTCTCATAGGTGTTGCAAAGATGCGACAAAACATGGTTTGTGGGCAATCAGTGAGATATTAGTTCATTAACCGAATTTTGGCTTCACTTTTGACCATGATGCTGGTCCATCACCATTAACAGGATTATCATTTTTTTTCTCCATATTTTTCACTCCACAGGGATTTTATTGATTTTCATTTGCAACAAATCAACAAGCATATATCAAAGGTGATGTACATCTATATTTGAAATAAAACTGACTACTCAAGATACACATATTTGTTGAACTGTTGAGTTAATAGAAGACAAACATATTTTTAGTATTGTATTTCTGATGTCCATGGACAAAATGGAAAAACAGTACAAAAGACATATATTATCGTTTGACTATTTGGCTATACAATTATATTGTTATTAACACTGCTAATGATTTGGAAAACACATCTCAAATTGGCAACACCTTAACGATGATGCAGATAATCCAGATCGGAATTATAGTGTGTGCATGACCAGATTAAGCTCGAATGTACCAAATTGTAAAGTCAACTGAGTTTAGGCTCCCCGTCAGTACAAAGGGTACCCAATCACCCGCCCGGGACAACAATAGGGACTTTTAGATTTGCGTGGACTGATACGTGTGACGTCCATTCACGGCAGTGCATTAACAGGACGTCGATCGTAGCATAGACCTATTGTCTTCGTGCGAATCTAAAAGTCCCTAATGTCACACATCCAACCACCAGCACAATAGTTACTCTACATCAGACGAGCCCCACTATTGCAACGATGAAAGGCCGCATGGCACCACCGTCCTGAAACATGCGACCGAGCGCCCCCTAGCCATGACAAGGAGCCTAAAAAGTGTTCATGAAAGTTATGTAATAATTCATTTATGCATCAACCATGAAGCTACTACCACAACAGTGCATTCTGTAATATACAAATGGATTTGTTTTCTTTCAAAAGGGAAACAAAAGTTATTAATTGAGCTCTCCATCACTGCACCGTGAGAGTAGTTACTCTCTAATGAACAGCACAGCACAGTACTGTACATGGAACAGATCAGTTCATAGTGTTATACTTTTGTTTTGTAATGTTTTGTATACTAGATCTCGATAACTACGTGATCGATACTCTGTAGCTATCAACAAAACCACATCTTCTCATTTCTTGAATTCTCTAGAAGTGAAATACAAATTTTTTGAACGTTGTTTGTCACATTGACCAGATAATCTAGAATTGGACCACATTGAATTATTCCATGTCATAATAGTTATTGTACACCAAAATGATTAAAAAAAACCACTAAAGCGAAATAAGTTACTACGTTACTTAATAATTTGTAGCAGTCGATTATATATTCTGTTTAGATTGTTTCAAATAATATATTCTTTATTTTTCTACTTAATCAAGATTATTTTGCTATTATGTCACTGTATACATGGCTCTGCTCCGCAGTACAACATCTCCTTGATTAAGCATTACTTTCCTTCTAGACAGCTACGTTCTCAAAACTCTGGCTTACTTGTTACTCCTAGGGTTAAAACAAAGTGGGGGGGGGCGAACCTTCGCTCATGCTGGGCCTTCATTATGGAATACTCTCCCTCAATGGATTAAGAATAGCAGTTCTGCTGAAGTGTTAAAAAACAATCTTAAGAAATATCTGTTCAATTTAGCTTATAATTGATTACCATAACCTTTCATGTCTGTACCTTTCCTATCGCACTTTGTATACATGTATCATGTATGTATTTCATCTTTTGCACAAGCTGCGCCTTGAGCATTTGACTGTCAAGTGGATTTGGCGCCTTATAAATCTCATGTATTATTATTATTATTATAAAGAGTTAAGTGCTTTATTTTGTCATTTTGCTTATTTACCGTTTTGGAGGAGGGTGTGAGGCGTCCTCAATGCACAATTCTCAAAACCAAGGTAATAAAAAAAACGTACTCTTATCTTTGCGTGCAACTAAATATTTTAAATACTGATTGAAAAGTTTATATGCAACACGACACCTAAACGTGAAATGAGTGACAGCGATAGATTCTAGAGAACTTCCATTTACCGGGTGATTCCCTATTACAATTCCCTATTACATAAAGATGAAGAAAAAGGAATGTTTGCTTTAAAAGTAATCCGATGTGTCCTTCAGGACAGGAAACACTTGTATATTAAGCTATAGATAGAGTAGGATTATCATAGGTAGGATTCTGTTGTACCATCTCTTCACCAGGAAGATCTTGCTGTGTCCTAGCTGATTCAGGCGGTGTGGTAGGCTTCACTTGGACGAGACTGTGCTTCAGATAGTAGACGTACACTAAACTGACACACGCCACGATACTTACTGCGCCTAGTGCACAAGACAAACCAATGATTAAGGCCTGGTCTTCTTGTCCAGTTGGTTCCTCGGCTCCTGTGGTCTCAGGGTTCTGTTGAAGCGTTGTTTCAGATCGTTCTGATGGTGTAGGTTCCTTGGCTTCTGTGGTCTCTAAATTCTGTTGAAGCGTTGTTTGAGTATCTTGGTTGGTAATCAGTTCTGTCACTGCATCAGTAGCAAGCATGGTAGGGTCAATTGTGGTAGTTACAGCTAATGGTATGAAACGAATCGACAAGGAAGCAATGTTGGACAACTGTCCTCCGTTCCCAGCCTCATCCCAAGCCCGAATAGCAAAATAATAGACGATATCTTCCCCCTTCTCTGGGAGTGTGATAGTGACACTTTCAATAACTCCTGATGGATTGATATGGGATAGGTTCCCATATACCAGTTGATCCTGAGTGACCCTGGTACTTTCGTTGAAGTTGTCCCGTACCTCAGAAAAGTTGGTGGAATAGCGGAGTTCGTAACTGTATGCTTTGGGGAAGTAATTAAAATAAATGCAGGAAAACATATTTTAAAAAATGCTAAATAATCATGACTATGAGCACATTTAGGTATAATGAAAATTAGAATGTATCACCACATGTTTTTTTTATCCTGGAAAGTAGTTTTAAAGATGAGATGAGATGAGATAATAGTTAATGCACTGGGTATGCTGCTGTGTGGCTAAATCTAAAGTAGATTTCGAAGTCGAATCATTATATTCGATCCAACTTCGATCTTGTTACTGACGTACATGATTATAATACAAGAAATAACCGATTCAACTTTAACTAATACCAGAAAAAGTAGGTAGTATTGGAAATTCGTTTTATTACAATGCCATAAAACATTGGAATTCCCTTCCCAATGTTGTAAAAGAAATAGGAAACTATGATCATTTTAAGAGGAAATTAAAGGAATAACTTATACTTGACAGTCAGAGAAGAGAAGAGAAGTGAATGACATGTTATATGATTGAAATTGTTATTCTTCTGTCGGTTCATACTTTTTCATGTTGTATATACTTATGTTTTCGTACGTTATAGAAATTCTACAAATTCATCATTATTTTCCTCTTCTTCCTTCTCCTCTTTTTCTTCTTCTTCTCTTTCTTCTTTTTCTTCTTTTACTTAATATCATTTCTATCATCAGTATGTTATTATTATTATTATTATCTTTAATAAGTAGTTCTTTTAATTTTCTTATCTGTCTGTAAATATTACTATTTTAACTTATCAATTTTATACATGTCTGTAAGGGACCCCACTGAAAATAAGCTCTCGAGCTTTCGTGGGTTATCCTGTTCAAGCTGACTTATTTTTGATCTGTTATTATTGTATATTGTTGTATGTTGGAAGCTTGTCGAATAAAAATCAATCAATCAATCAAGTATGTTTTCTTCTATGCATCTTTCCACCTTAATTGCCAAAGTCATGTTTGAATTTGATGGTTTAAATTGACATGCAAATTACTAAAAATGGGTTCGGGCAAGGAATGTTACATTTTAAAGACGGTGAAGATAAGTTTACCTGTTCCTTGGTCCATGTCATCACCTACAGCAGTCCAGCTAAGGGTCACCGTGCTGTTATCATAGGAGAAAGATGTATAGACCAGGTCCTGGATACGAGAAGGTGGTAGGGTATCAGGAGCGTTAGGAGTATAGCTCTGGACTTTGAAGACTCCTCCCGATGCTGTACGCATAAAAGATGGCTCTGCTACGGTCTCCACCTCAACTGGGACCGATCTTCTGCCTGGATTAAAACATTTGAGGGAGGATATTAGTATGCAAAAATGAATATAAATGAGATTATTTCTTTCAATAATTTATCTCCACTCTAACGGCAATACTTCTTTTCATCATTTGTTGTGCCACCGAAACTAAATGAATATGTCTGCAGTTATCAATAGTTTGTAATCTTCGAGCCAGTAAGCAACAAAGAGTAGCTTTCTATAGTGAAATATTTGCCGTATTAATGTTCATATTCATTAGTTCATGATAAATTTATTGAAGAAAGGAGAGAAAAATAATTTAGTTTTCTTTGAAATGACATGAAGTTGTAAAACGATGACACCTTCTGAAGATCGAATGCATATTTTTGCTATTATATTAAAGAGCCCACTCGGAGAAGGGTATTTTGTTCAAACATGAAACATTCGTTTAGAAAATTGGGGCATCTAGCATCATAACATTCACACAGGCACATTCTTTATAAAAACGATAAGAAATTGTAACTTATTACTTCTTAAAGAATGATTTTATTAAGTTAGGAATTCATTGGTCTAGCTATCTTACACTTGCCATGTGTTATCTATATACGTCTCCTTTTCATATGCCCCCAAAATCATATATACGTTTAAAGAGAAGAAAAGGACTATGTAAAAGTTTTTTTTAAACGGAAATGCATTTTAGACCTGAATGATAAGAGTTGGGAAACATATTGTCCTATTGGATTTAATTGTACCATTGATGTGGGCTTACGATGGTTCCAGTCTAAAGTTTTGCAACGCATAAATTATATACGAACGATCTACTGTTTAAAATGAATTTATTCCCAAGAAAATAATGTACATTTTGTAATGAACAGATTGAAACAGTTAAACATCTGCTATGTGAGTGTACGCATGTTAAACATATTTGGGATAGGTTGGAGCACTGGATTTATACTGGAACCAGAAATTAATTAACATTTTCATTACAAGATAAATTATTTGGTTTAAGAGGTTCAAATAATTATGCATTGAATTGTATACTGATTGTGAGGCGACAGATGGTGTATACTTGCAAAATAGAGAAACAATTGCCCGATTTTGAATATATCAGAGTTTCGATTATAAACTACTTTGCAGATTCGAATTGTAGAAATTATAAATTCACAAGAAAATGGTTTCAATTCAGGAATTTTTGTTTACATAAATTAATACTTTTCTGTATTTTTGATTTTTTCCATGAATATCAGAAATGAATTATTGAAGATTTGTTAGTTTTCTGTTAACTCAACAGTTCATCAAAAATTGTATCTTGATAAGCCAATTTTAATTATGTTATAAATGTATACCTTGAAAATATATATTTGTTAATGTGTTTCAAATGAAAATCAATAAAATCCCTGTGGAGGGAAAAATATGGAAAAAGAGATATGTAAGTTTAAGAGTAAAAGATATTGTATACATTAGAGTATTAGACTCACTTCTTCCCTTCTCTGCGACTTCGATTACGTCGTCATAGCCGAGGACATTGACCTTGACGTTATATCTGCCATTAGAAGCAAAGTTTAGAAAGAACCCTGAATACGTTCCATCGTCTTTGAATAAGTCTGAGCCTGTTGGATGCATAGAGTATAAGGAGAAGAAGAAAAAAGAAGAAAAAGAAACAGAAGGACAAGCAGGAGGTGAAGAAGAGAAAGAGGAAGGAAAAAAAAAAAGAAGAAGACGGAGAAGAAGAAGAAGAAAAAGAAGAAGAAGGGAAATGAATAGAAAAGAAGAAGGAAAAGAAAAAGGAAAAGAAGAAGGAAAACGAAGGAGAAGAAGAAGAAGGTGAATAAATTGTAAAAGAAATCAATATAATTCTTGTGGGAGCTGCCCCCCCCCAAAAAAAACCAATAATAGGGACTTGTTTTTCTGCTCCCCTTTCGATCTGCCACTGATAAAATATTTATTAAGCTTAATGCAGTGTAATGACTACAGTATGCTATACATGACAATGTCTTGTTGCGCTCCAAGTACGAAAATAAGAAGAAAACAGAAGGAAAAAATGAGTTGGATTATAATAGGCACATTTCCTTCCATTTAGTACGATCAGATATTTCAGCTTTTCTTTTTGTTTGTCTAAATATATGGGTGATAAAATTAACTAAATTATCTTTTCATTAACTCGGAATACACCATCCATTCGCTTTGCTCAGATTGCCGAGAGGTATATAAAATGAATTTTTTAAGCACAAAAATGGAAGAAATTAATATCTGGAATCAAGTCAATTTCCCGCCTGTACCCATCTCATCCTAAATGAGTTCCAAAGAGCATTAATGTGTGATTGGAATGTGGGTCAACTATAGTGAGTTAAGTGAGTTAGTGAGTTAATTTATTAATCATATTAATGACACAATAATGAGATACGAGATACGAGGTTTCACCTGATCCATTATCAAGTAGTGTCATCGTGGTCGTGGAGGAAGAGGCGTCTGAAATGATAGCTGTGACGTCAGCATTCAGAACAGGTTGGTAATCTTGTTGAACTTGAGTATAGATAGCTAGTGCCGGAGTCTGAGAAAAGTCCACCTCCTGCCAAACCAATGATCATCATTAAACTTATTTAAACAATCACATGATGAATAAAAGGAAGATCGCTTGAAATAACACGATAAAACAATTTTTGAAAATTTTTCTAAGTGGGGAAAATATTAAAACCAATATGATATTATCAAAAAACTAAAAGAGAAATATCGAAATATTAATGATATTATGTAGTTTTTAAGCTTCTACCAGATTAAAAACTACATGCTATCATTATCCCCAACTGATGAAAGTTTTCTGTATCATTAATGATATTGTTTGTATACATGAATATGCTTTAATAAGAAATTCGAAGAAATCAAATCACTATAGATGTATTAGACAATATACGAAATCTTCACACTTATAGTTTTATGTCTTCATTGTAAAAACGACAATAACATTATCCTAACTAATGGTTGGTAAAAAGACATGTTATTATAAAAACAAAGAGCATTTCTAATTGCAAGGAGAGGATGAGTACGTAGAATCCTTACATTACCAATTGTAAATGGGTAGACTTCATTAACATTTACATTTATGCATAAATTGTGTTCTTGTTTTTATTATAACACGACGGCAAAGACTTAAATAAACCGAGTTAAGGTAATTTCAATAACGCTGTCGATCATATTTGCACGAACATTATAAAAAGTTACGTAATCCAATTATGATGTCTGTAGGGAATACAAACGGGGACAGAAATTGCCCTTGAGTTGATTTATTGAAAGATGTTACTACCATTTTATTGTAAGAATATATCTGTGACAAAGGCTTGTAAACTTACACGTGATCCTAGTAGAACAGTGACTGTGACAGGCTTGTATTCCTCCGTACTTGGTTTAGATGTTACTGCCACACTAGCATACTCGGTATCTACTCCGGTGTTGTGTATCGTAACATTCCATCTACCAGGCTTTATAAATGAATATGGATACATTATTATTGATTACCGAAGGATGATACGGGACATCCAGCCTAAAATTCATTATCAAGGGAACTTATGAACATCGAAAATATAATAATGGAAACAAATTGAACATTGTCGTCATAGACCTTGTCTAGCAGATATATGACAGGACGCAAAGTTACCAAAAATAATTCTGGTCAATAACATATTCAAGGAAATCAAAGAAAACAACGAACATCAAACGGTACAGAGTCCTTCTAAAACATCACATATGATTTTACTTCAAACCTTCAATTTTTTACTAACATCTTCACTGCAATAGTGATAAGATTTTTGAATAATAACTGGTGACTACCAAAATCAAACGACAAGAAACAAAGAGTTCACCTGCGCGAGCGGTAGGTTGATCGATACAATCTTCGTGTTGGGATCGATATTATAACGTTGATCATATTTATCAACGCGAGTACCGTCTGGTCCAGTGACTACGACCGATATTAACGAACTCGTCGTCCATATCACAGTGATCACCGTCTCGTTACCCAAGGCGGCATCGATGATTACCGGAACGACCTCAAGACCAGGAACTCTTTCGATTACGATCTCGGAACTGTAGATCTTTGATGAAAATTCCGAATATGTCATTAATTTTGGATGAATGTGGACTATCAAAATGAGAAGTCAGATTTTTTTGTCAGGTTATCAACATGTTTCAGTTTTTGTTGTACATTACGATTGAATAATAAACTTATTCGATGCAAGCTTTTTCTTTCATACGTGCGTTAATAATTATAAAAAAGCACTAAACTAATACAAAAAGTACTTCTCAAATATCGTACTATGTATGTATACCTGCACGCTCCCAAATGATTATTGTGAAAGCAAGAATAACAATCAAACAAACAAACAACATACAACAAATTAATAATATCCTGCAGTCAATGAAACAATAAATGACAACTATCAGTAACACAATCCTATTGAGTAGTGATTCTTCCCTTTCTATTGTATCTGGGTTTGGTGACATAAAAACTCTTTAGCATTCTGAACGAATCCAATCATGATATTGTGCCATACTTCAATTTATGGCTGATTTATGAATAGATGCTTTTGTAATAAACTATACTTTGTTATAAAATGATGCGAATCATTTTCACTTGTCCTGATAAGTCTTTTCCCATGTAAAATATTACGAAGCTATAAAGAACAAAAAAGTTATGTATTGCTCTTTGGTTTACCTTATGTTCACTTTGCTTTGTTTTGCTTTGTTTTGTATAAATTTTTACATCAGTTTCTAAAGAGAATGCAGCTAATAACTTTGGTTTGACTGGAAGCAAGACAATGGGGGGGGGGTTGGAGCAGTAAAATTTCTTGCAAAATCCGATAAAAACAAGAAAGTTATGAATTTCGAAGTCAAACACAAATTGGCAACTCTGTGACGAATTTTGCGAGCTCCCCTCCCATTCGCTACTTGCTAACAATTAAGAAAAATTCCGTGTTTGCCCTAAAGAAATTTGTCAGTCATACATGCACCTTAAATATAATTATTGCATATTTTTGAGTGGATGCAACCCCTGTATGAACCAAATCTATTCTGTTATCGATAACTATGAAAATAATTGTTTTTTGACATTTTCTGTACAGAGAAAGTGGGAGGGGCGCTTGAAGGATACGTCACAGAGTTGCCAAATTGTGTTTGAATAATCACTACTTCAAAATATCATAACTTTGTATTTTTAATCGGATTTTGCTCAAATTTTCAATGACCCGTACCTCCGATTTCCTGTTTCTATTATAACCATGATGGACTTCCCCTTTAACCGACGTTTTCACTCCCTATCCCGTCCCCACCTCTGCATAACAACGGGCGGTCCATGCCCAAATATTTACCTGTATGGGAACAGTCCCAACGCCGACACCAGGTCTCTCTGTTATAGTGCTCTGGAAAGCCTGGATGAGACATGTCCCAGTTCCTATATCAGAACAGAAGGTCGAGATACCAGAAGATATGCTAGAAAGTTCTTCCATCTGTTGGTCAGCTGAGTTGCTTATGGTGATGGTGTCAATTATAACTCCTGAGCTCTCAATCTCGTCATACGTGTCTCTGACATTTTCTGCACTCCCTTGGCCATCACTGAGGAGTATGATGTATCCACCTTGCGCGTATGATCCCAGTACCTAGAAAGAAAAAAACATGGTTGTTCCATGAATTTATTGTTTGTATCATTGTATAAATGTATTTAAAAAGAAAACTACTTCAATGCAAAAGCATAACATCATTTCATGTGAAGGAATTTGGTTATTATGTAGTTGGATCACGCAATGAAAGAGGGTTTAGCTTGTAGAGTTCTGTAATCGATTAACCATCTTGTCATTACCAACACACGGTTTAACCATCGCGAACAACAGCTTTATCACATGGAAGCAAACATGATATTATGTAGATTCCAGCTCTTGAATACATAATTCATCACACCGACGCCGAATGTCTCACTTTAAATCGGCGATCAACTCGGCGTCATTTTGTTTACTTTTCAAAAAATCGCACGATCTCCTCAGATATGTTATGCTAAGTTCACACCGACGCTGAATTGATGGCGAATTAAATCGGCGAGCAAAGCGGCGGCAAAGCGTAACAAAGCTTTATTAAAGCGTAAAGACCGTAATAGAGCGTGAGAAAGCTTTAAGCAATTTGGGACATTCGGCAAGAGCGCCAAAAATTTAAACTCTGTTAAGCTTTCCTACGCTTTGAGCAAACTTTGATAAGCTTTGTGACGCTTTGATAAGCTTTAATACGCTCTCCCCGCTTTACGCAATTCGTGACAGATCGCCTCAAATTTTTAAACAGTTTAATTTTTTTTGGCGCTCTTGCCGAATGTCCCGAATTTCTCAAAGCTTTCTCACGCTCTATTTCGGTCTTTACGCTTTAATTAAGCTTTGTTACGCTTTGCCGCCGCTTTGCTCGACGATTTAATTAGCCATCAATTCGGCGTCGGTGTGAGTTCACACCGACGCCGAATTGATGGCGTAAAGTATCCCCCCCCCAAATATTTCAGGTGGGGGGGGGGGGGGTGGCCTGTACAATCATCCTCCCAATAATTCACCATAAAAAAATTAAAAAATGAGGAGAAAAATTAATGATGAGAGCCAGATGGGAGTAGTTAATGGTTATTACTTGCAAGATGACCATCAATATACACATGTTGCTATCTCATTTTCATAATACATACGTTAATGAGACAACCGTATATGAGACAAGAATATATTCAATTCTCGGTCATACGGCTTCATTAGAAATTGATGAATTTATTCAATTTATTCAATCAACAGCATCATAGAAATGCAGTGCGCAGAATGCTAAGCCGCAGCGTTAAAAAGCAACGAGCTAAATGTTAAGCGCGAAGCGAAAAAAGTGCAAAAAAAATAGAGAGTGGAAGAGAAAGACAGAGAGGATACAGGCGCGTAGCCAGGGGGGCAATGAGGGCGGTCCCCCCCCAAAAAAAAAAGAAAAACGCCGGCCAAAAAAAAGAGAGAGAGAGAGAGAGAGAGAAAGAAGAAAGGAAGATGACGTGGGAAGAAAAAAGATTAAGAGTCGAGAACGGTACAACGAGTCGTCTTCTTTCTCTAATAATTTAATGAAACGTGAAAGCTTCCGCGCTTCGCGCGGGATGGGCGAAAATGAAATCAGACAAGGATTAAGAGTAATAATTTATTGAACCGTCAAAGCTCAAAGGGGGGAAACTGCATTCAGACAAGGACACGATACAACGAATCGTCTTCTTTCTCTAATAATGTAATAAAATGCGAAAGCTTCCGCGCTTCGCGCATGGAGGGGCGTAAATTAATAAAGACAAGGATAAAGAGTAATAATTTATTGAAATGCAAATCTTCCGCGCGGGGAAACTGAATTCAGACAAGGACACGATACAACGAATCATCTTCTTTCTCTAATAATTTAATGAAACGTGAAAGCTTCCGCGCTTCGCGCGGGATGAGCGAAAATGAATTCAGACAAGGATTAAGAGTAATAATTATTTAAACGTCAAAGCTTCCCTGCTTCGCGCGGGAGGGGGGGGGGGAAACTGAATTCAGACAAGGATTAAGAGTCGAGAACGGTACAATGAATCGTCTTCTTCCTCTAATGATTAAATGAAACGTCAAAGCTTCTGCGCTTCGCGCGGGAGGGGCGAAACAAGAATTCAAAGTCGAGAACGATACAACGGATCGTCTACTTTCTCTAATAATTTAATGAAACGTCAAAGCTTCCGCGGGAAGGGGGGGGGGGACTGAATTTAGACAAGGATTGAGAGTCTAGAATGGTACATCGATTCGTCTTCTTTCTTTAATTATCTAATAAAACGTCAGAGCTTCCTCGCTTCGCGGGGGAGGGGGGAAACTCCTCCCTCCCAGCACCCAACCCCCCAGGGAGCGCGCTTCGCACGCTTTGCGTGCTCACTACCGCCCCCCAACAAAAATGAAATCCTGGCTACGCGCTTCAGGAGGGGGGTGCAACCTACCACACGCTTCTACCTCTTGGTTGCTTTGATCCATTGCCGAAAATATTTTGGCACCTATCATCCCCCCCCCCCAACCACGGATACAAATCGACACCCTTGTGTCCATCACTAGTAAGCTCAGAAGTTCAAAAGTCTGTAATATGAAATTATGAAGGTCAGAGGAAAATGGATAGGACATATCTTACGGGGGTGGTGGTGGTGGTGGTGGTGGTGGTAACATGCAAAGGTACACCTGGAAAGGAAAGATAGGTGCTAAACAAGGAGGAGGAAGACCAAGAATTAGGATGGTGTCAGGCTTTGCAGATGACAGATCATATGACAAATGAAGAAGAAGGCTTAAGATAGAGAGGGATGGAGAAGAAACTTAAGCAGGCTCTTAGGCCAAAAAAAACAAACAAACATGTTTAGCGTCCTGTTTTTTCAAAAAATAGGAAGGAGGAGGCCCTTTTTTTTTTTTCGAAATGGCCGCTCAAAATGGCCGCTCGGTACATTTTCCCTGACAGTCGGGCTATTTTTCAAGATGGCCGCCGAGATTTTTTTTTTAAAAATCAGAAATAGATCTATTTTAGCAGTGTTTTTCTTCTTTTTTTCCTTAAAAAAAAAAAAAAATAGGAGGCGGCCCCCAAAAGGGAAGCGGGCGGGGACGCTGAACATGTATATTTTTTAAGTGGCCTTATTAAAGTGAGGACCTGCCTGTGGCAAAACACAAGAGAGAAAAAGAGAAAATTTCGAGTTGAAAGTGGATCGATGAGAATCGACTGCGATACAAAAAATGTGGGTTACATGATAACAGGTACTTCTACAATAATGATTAGACATTTAACAAAATGGCATATTAGAAACTGATTGGTGACTTTAAAGAGCTTCATGTTACCTGAATGCCCGATCGTATTCCACATTCAATACACGTACCGCCTGAAGCGGATGGAGGCAAGGCATTGACAAAACTTTGCCTCGAGGCTGTGTCAGTAATGTCGATGAGATTCGCGTTGATTTGAGATGAACTGCTGAAGACTACGATTCCAAGCTTGCTTTCGTCTGGAATAACATTCATGATGTAGTCGGTAGATGATTGGATCATTCTGTCAAACCTATTCCCCTACAAAGAAGGAAGTGACACGGTATGAATTTGTTTTGGTTCAAATCATTGCTTTTCGTCTGTCACTTTCCTTAATGCCACACTAATCCAAAATATCAAGGAAACAGTACATGACTGTGAACGTATAAGTCTTATACAATCAGTGTTGTAATGGCAAACACACAACATACTACGCCATATAACAGTCAAATTTTCTATTAAATTTTCAATCATTTTCAATCACAAATATCTTCATTTATATGTTGATTTAAGTCAGGTTCGAACCACATTAACATAGCATGAATGTACCTTAACCGACTATCTATCATGAAAAATGCAGGACTGAATACCTTGATCAAAAAGAAGAATGGCGTTTTGGATAAAAGATAGTTGAAAATGTTGTCACTGCAATGTTCTGAAGTTCCATTTTTTAAGGGCAATGATACTGATTAAAGTCAACCACATACAAATTGTGAAAGTTGATGACACAAAATCTCTAGACAATAAAAAATCGACAATGTAGTGATGTAAGCATGGTTGAGGCATAGTCATTCTCACGCATTGATTTGTCATCAGGAACGTAAAAAAGTAGTATATTTATAGTTGAATAATCCAATCCCACTCGAAAAGAAAATATGAAAGCAAAGGCATTGGGCCTAAATTAAGCAATGGCTAAATTCGCACTGTCCTGAACAATATATAAAATCACTAACTTACGATCATACTACCACTGACGTCAAGCACAAGTACTACACTTCTGATTTTAGATAGCTGGATGACATCGAATGTAGGAGTAGTGTTTGAGACAGGTTGGATGCCTGCTGTGAAGTCTGTTGTTCGCTCTGTCATCACCCTCCAAGCACTCTCACCACTGCATTTATTATTCATCAAGTTTGGTGCTAGAGGATTGTGTAAGTTATTTGAATCTGATTGATCGTCGCTACAAAACTCCTCTATCTGAAATATGAATAAAATCACTCAATTAGATTTACGATTATTGATAACATTGATTGAATAAACTATTGAAACTTTTCAGCGATTAAAAAGAGTTAGCAGTTTATTATTCTCGCGAAAGCGTTTATTGCACAAAGATGGGAACGGTTTAATCGAGTAGTTCGAGGAGCTAAAAACACAAATGTTATCAACTGTATTTGTAAAAGCTTTATTTAACTATAAATATGAATCAATCATAACGACAATGCAACCCTTTCATTCCAGGCGTGTTTAAGAATATCTCTCTCTCTCTATTTTATTTTGAGGAGGTGTGGCTTTTGTGGGCTAGGGTTTTGCATTGTTTTGTTAATGTGCCCTGCTGAAATTCATTTATAATCAATACAAAAAGGAAGGGGAGACTTTAATGTTTGTTGGATGGTGAGGATGAGGCTCGAACCCTCCAATCCCCAACTAAAACATCTACTGCTTCATTACGATACCAGACTTACCGAATGTATATGAGCATCCTTGGTTCCAAATAACAGTGAAGCGGTGGCAGTCTGTTCTCTAGTATCAGGAACGAAGCGGCAATCGGAATCATAACCACCGTTAGGATAACTTTGGCATGGAGATCCATCAGCCTTCTCAACATCTCCTTTGATCTTGAGAGAACAGCGGGTCCCTTCAGTACCTACACCGGGTGAGTCATAGGCAGGGGCACCAACGCCAACACCATCATAGTGCTCCTTGAATAACCCCCAACGAAGATAGCCCCAGCTTCGAACCAACATGTTGTCTGTTTAAAATTTAACAAAATGAAAACAAAAAACAGAAAGAGACTCCTTACAGGTCATGTTAAAACATATTCATGCCTCTCTCTGTAAATGAGATCTGACCGAAATATTTGTCCAATTGGAGTAAGCCAGTAGGTTAAATTCTTTTCTTCTTTTGCTCTCTTATTTTTTACTAACATACTTTAGTATTCATATCATTAATAACATATTTTAATTTGCATCAATAGCAACCCACCTGTGGAACCAAACTTGTCTTCTCGGTACACCTCGTTTAGAATATAGTCCGGCGTCATGTGCATCAGAGTTCCTTCTTTCCCACATCCTGCTAGGTTATCGACAAACGGTTCGTCATCAGGAAAGTTGTGCACGATAATGTTGGCCGACTCCAGCGTTTCGGTTCGAGCAAATTGATACCCGCTCTGGATGGACCAAGTGTTAGGTACCAGAATCTTGATGTGCTTCCAGTAGACGTGCTGCTTGCTGGCAAGGTAGAGACGCTCAGATGCTGATGTAAAAATCGTCTGAGAGAGAGAGAGAAAGATAAAGAGGGGGGGGGGGGGGGGGAGCAAGATAAGTAAGTACTTGTAATATATCTTAGATCAGTGACGGTTCCCGAACCTATATTATTACACACATATAATAATAATAATAATAGTTCAGTTTTTGTATAGCAGATAATACGTTATAAAATAACATCTCTACACTGTAAAAAAATAATAGTCGAAATAACTTAATAAAATTGAGGAAAAGAATTGCCTTATTTTATTAAGTAAATATTACCTACGGCATCTTAAGTAGAATTTACTTATTTTGCTGAATACATTTTTACTCAGTTAAATCGAGTTACATTAACGTAAATAATTTAAGTATTGTAATCATTTTAGATAATTAAAAAAAAGCTATGATAGGATTACATATTGCACGATTTGGTACCCATCTAATCTAACAAGTAACATCCACTAATCATTCACTACTTCTATTTAAGATTTAACCGTTTATATATATATATATATCTACCACCATCACAAACTATTACATACGCTTCAATTCGACACATAATGAAAGGCTCCAAATTTTATATATACTTGATCGTAGCATCTTAAAAGGAAAATTGGTTGACAATTTCCTGAAATATCAAGTTTTGATTTGTTTTGAACTGGGTAACAATTAAAAATTGTCTTGTCTTTGCTTAGCCATGTTTAATGAATTAGTAAATGTTTTAAAGTCCTTAAATTTTCATTCAATCACAAAAAATAATTGTTTTATTTAAAAAAAGAGTTTAATTTGGTCTTAATGAATATTCATAAATTATGTAAATATTTCTATTACGCACTGCATCGGTCCTTACTTTAAAAAGATAAGAATAATCAACATAAATTGTTTGAGTAATACGTATAATTTCTGATTTTGAGTTAAAATTACTTAATTAATACAAGCTGAAATTACTTAAAGTTCTTATGTATTTGATTTTACTTAAATATTCCACGTATGTTCTACTAAATTGAAAGTTTGAGTTAGCAAGACTTAAATTTAGTGCGTAAGTGGCAAAACTAATGTTTTCAAGTAAATTCTACATGGAAAAAATACGTAAAAATTACCAATGAACAAATTCTTTTTTACAGTGTATGCGCTTCCAAAGACCTTTGAACGTTGCATTTTTTGTAATTAAATACTTTTTGGGGGGTAAATTAATAACCTAGTTCTGCATAATTCTTTTTAAGCTATTAAGCTATATGCGATCCCATTTTGATAGGTTAAAAACATCAAGATAGAATTCGTGAAATTTCATTTGTAATTTGTTAAGAAGAAAGAGGAAATGAAAAAAATCATTTAATTATAGTCATTGATAAATTAAGAAATAAATGAATTAAATAATGAATACACAAAAATACTGTGTAACGACCAGGCTATATAAAAAAGTAAAAAAACTTACATTACAAGGTATATTTTGTTAAATTAAATAAGCTTCAATATTGAACATAACAGTCGATTGGATTGTACAATCACATACTTAGATATGGAGTTAAGACTTGAAATACTTTAGAAAGAAAAATAATCAGTATTGATCGCCCTCTTATATAATGCAATGATGATATAAAATAATGATGCTTCCTTCTTTACCAAATATAGCCACATTTGTATGAATACTGCTCTACATGAGCGGGACAAAATTATTATTACTCCAGCAATTACCAGGTACCAATTACACGTGGGTGGAGAGTGGTAAATGTGGATTGATGTCTTGCCATTGTATGTTAGTGACGAGCTGGAATTCGAACCATCAACCCTTGGACTAAGAGTCAAGTAAAGGGACCACTGTACCACGACACCTCCACAATAGTGCGTGTAATGGTTTGCTTGTATTCTGAAATCAGGGCAAGGGTCGGAGTTTAGACCAGTTCCCAATACATTAGGAACCACTTTACATGCATTCCATGATATATGAAGTAGTTACTTTGCTATTATCTGGAATTATAAAAACCTGTAAAGACATATCAATGTAAGGCAGTAAGAATCAGGGGTAAGAATCATGTCCTCCCCATAAATTCCCCGATTAAGAAATAATATGTTTACTCTAGATCTTGAGGCAGTTTTATCTCACTTGAAAAGGTAACCTATGATCAAGGGTGTCGATTTGTATCCGTGGTTGGGGGGGATGATAGGTGCCAAAATATTTTCGGCAATGGATCAAAGCAACCAAAGTGGTAGAAGCGTGTGGCAAGTTGCACCCCTCCCAAGCGCGTAGCCAGGATTTAATTTTAGGGGGGCGGTAGTGAGCACGCGAAGCGCGGTTCCTAGGGGGTTGGGTGCAGGGAGGGGGAGTCCTCCCCCCCCCCCCCGCGCAAAGCGCGGAAGCTTTGACGTTTCACTAAATTATTAGAGAAAGAAGACGATTCGTTGAACCGTTCTCGACTCTTAATCCTTGTTTGAATCAAATTCCCCTTCCTCCACGCGTAGCGCGGTAGCTCTGACGTTTCATTAGATTATTAAAGAAAGAAGACGATTCGATGTACCATTCTCGACTCTTAATCCTTGTTTGAATCAAGATCCCCTTCCTCCGCGCGTAGCGGAAGCTCTGACGTTTCATTAGATTATTAAAGAAAGAAGACGATTCTATGTACCATTCTCGACTCTAAATCCTTGTTTGAATCAAGTTCCCCTTCCCCGCGCGTAGCGCGGAAGCTCTGACGTTTCATTAGATTATTAAAGAAAGAAGACGATTCGATGTACCATTCTCGACTCTTAATCATCAATGTTTGAATCAAGTTCCCCTTCCCCGCGCGTAGCGCGGAAGCTCTGACGTTTCATTAGATAATTAAAGAAAGAAGACGATTCTATGTACCATTCTCGACTCTTAATCCTTGTCTGAATTCATTTTTGCCCATTCCTGCCCGAAGCGCGGAAGCTTTCACATTTTATTACATTATTAGAGAAAGAAGACGATTTGTTGTATCGTGTCCTTCATGAATTCGGTTTCCCCCTACGGAAGCTTTAATGTTTCAATAAATTATTACTCTTAATCCTTGTCTGTATTCATTTTCGCCCATTCCGCGCATAGCGCGGAAGCTTTCACGTTTCATTAAATTATTAGTAAAAGAAGACGATTCGTTGTAACGTTTACTTTGACGTTTCATTTGATTATTACCCTTAATCCACGTCTGAATTCAGTTGCCCCCTTAACAGCTTTGCCCTGTTCGCTAAATTATTAGAGAAAGAAGACGATTCGTTGTACTGTTCTCTATATTAATCCTTGTCTGAATTCAGTTTCCCCACTGAAAATAAGTTGTGTCACAAATAAGTTGTGACATAATAATCTTTCTCCAAAAATGAAAAATGTTTTAGGAAATATCAGGAAATAAAATGAGTGAAAAAAATAAAAATAAAGATACAATGACGTGAATTTTAAAAAGGGTGAACGGAAACAACATAACAACTAGTGAATTATTTTATAAGTCATACTAATGTCCGAAAATCTTTCTCCTTGTCTCCGATTTCATCACGAAATCATCACAGAGTTCATCTATGTTTACACTGTCCAGGATTGTCTGATGTGCATTGCAGATTGCTACTTTTGTGCTTCGCGCTTAACATTTAGCTCGTTGCTTTTGATGCTGCGTCTTTGCATTTGGCGCACTGCATTTCTATGATGCTGTTGATTGAACAAATTGAATAAATTCATCAATTCCTGATGAAGCCGTATGAGCGAGAATTCAATTAATTGTTGTCTCATACACGGTTGTCTTTTTTACTTCGTATATATATATGTATGTATTATGCAAATGGGATAGCAAAATGTGTATATTGATGGTCATCTTGCGAGTAATAACCATTAACTACTCTCATCGGACTCTCATCATTAATTTTTCTCTTCATTTTTTAATTTTTTTTATGGTGAATTATTGGGGGGGATGATTGTACAGGCCATCCCCCCCACCTGAAATATTGGGGGGGATATATCCCCCCATCCCCCCCCGGGATCGACACCCATGCCTATGATCCATTATCATGGAATTCATATAAGGTACTATTACATGTTTTGTTAGTAAGGCATATTGTGTTCAATAAACATGTTCTTACCTAATTTGGAATTGATATTAATGATATGACTAATACATATCCGTGCATATCGTTACTATTTAGCTGCCTGCACAAATTATTGAAGGCATTTACTTGTACACATACAAGCAAATAATATAGTAAAGGGGACACACATACACACACGCACAAACACACACAAATATCGATATCCTTTAGTGAAATTGAGTATCTTTTATGATCTTAAAAACAAGGGCAATTAATTTTGGTTCTACTTACTTTAATATTTAAACCTCTTAAATGCATTTGAATCGTGAAAAATTGCATTAAGAAATTGTCATTCTGTCCGCAACAGGGAAGATTATTTCAAAGACTCTATAGTGGATTCAGTTCATATTATCATGCGTGTAAAGTGATTCACTTTGGAACCACTTTACATGCACTCCATGATATATGAAGTAGTTACTTTGCTATTATCTGGAATTATAAAAACATGTAAAGACATATTAATGTAAGATAGTGAGAATCATGTCCCGTCTTAGTGTGTTTGAACCAGTTAGAACACGGATTTAACTCCCATGTCCTCCCCAGAATTCCCCTATTAAGAAATGTCACGTTTACTTTAAATCTTAAGGCAGTTTTATCTCACTTGAAGGGCTACCCTTTGATTCATTATCATGTAATTCATATCAGGTTCTTATATGTTTTGTAATTATCTAGTCATATTGTGTTGCAATAATCATGTTATTTATGTGTCATTGTGTCTGTGACAGATAAGAGTATTTCATAGACTCCACAATGGGTTCATTTTATGCCAATTTTAAGTAATTCAAAGTAATACTTTTAGACAAATATTTTACTCTTTGTATCGCCTTATCTGCTCCCGAGGTTAATATTTAAGCTTGAATCGATTATGTGATATAATCTGTCTATTTTGTGATTGTGATATATTTTCGTCCCATAAATTGTGAAATAATGAACAATGGATTATGTTGCATTTATGTTTGCTTATAAAATGATAAAAAGCTTAGTTATAATTATGTTGCAGTTTTGTTCAAACTATGTTTATGTACGGAAAAGAATTGGAGCTTTGAGAAATAAAATTAATGAATACAAAAAAAAAAAAAAAAAAAAAAAAAAACAGGGGGAGAGTTAAAACGCTAACAATACAACGTCGCGTTTATGTATTGAATAAAGGTCTTTCTTGTAAAATTTCATGGAGGTACGTAAAATATTCACCAAAGTTAAGTCTCTATCAAACGAGTATTACGATCAAATCTTCTTTCCTATGGGAAGTTTGAATTTATTCTGCAAATGTTACCGTGGGGTATCTTTAAAAAGAAGCTTACTGTATTAAGCATGGACATAATGGTCGACACCCAGCCCTCTCAAT
This sequence comes from Strongylocentrotus droebachiensis, assembly GCA_035222895.1. Lineage (NCBI taxonomy): Eukaryota > Metazoa > Echinodermata > Echinoidea > Camarodonta > Strongylocentrotidae > Strongylocentrotus > Strongylocentrotus droebachiensis. The sequence goes on along the minus strand of JAVYIG010001674.1, from coordinate 25,557 downwards.
CAAAATGAAAGAATTACTTATGTAGAAAAAAAAGGAATTTTATAGCTCATTTTATCATTTGCTCGGGTGGACAGTAAAAAGGAAAGATAAGATAAATTTTGTATTTCTTTGCGTGTGAAGCACGTTTTTAGAGGTAAGGGACAGTGGGGTTATTCGCAACTTATTTCACAAACAAGCCTTTCCTTTAAATACAACGAGTGCAATTTTTAAAAATTTTAAATTTTAATCATGTCTCATTGCAAACGTGACAATGTCGAGTACTATTCCAAGGAAATCCATCTAGTTGGACAAGTTGGTACTATCCTACATCGAGCAAAAACATGTAGAACAATACATTTACATCAGGAACATTGTATCTTTTGTGAAATCTTTTGGTTATATACGGGTTAATTTATATACAGTAGAATAAAACGTGATTTAGTTTACATCCAATTCCCGCCGGCGATGTTCCCAAGCCCCATCGTAAATTTTACAAATGTATATGCAAGTTTATTATCCAAATTCCGCGCCAAAAACATATATATATTTTTTTTTTGTTGGTTCAATGCTATAGAATTCAGGACCTGTTTATCCGAAAATTAATCTTAAGTATCAAGAAGATAATAGTCCATTCGTAAGTTTCGATGTCTGTGTCACTATTCATATCATTTATATTGGTTTGTTTCTGTTAAAGCCTCTCTAAAGTGTTGGGAGCCCCACAAATTTGATGGCAAGGTTTCGCTTCAAGTGTACAATGAACTGAAAGAAGATGACATAAACACTGAATTGTGCAAGGATTCTCAAAATAAATTTGTTTGAAGACGAATATTGATGAAAGAATACAAAAATTAGGTTTTCTGCGTACAAAAAAAAACCTAAATTCTGCATTCTTTCATCAATATTCGGCTTCGAACACATTTATTTTGAAAATCCTTGCAGAAATGTGTATTCAAACATCTTCTTTCACATTATTACAACATTTAAGTGAAATGTTGTCATTAAATTCATAGCAACTTTTTTGGGGCCCCTAACACTTTAGCGGGGCTTTGGGGCCTAAAAATCAGTCGAAACATTTTATGAAATTGAAAAATCATTTGTGCAACAAAATTTCGACACTTCAACTAACCCCAAATTCGATCTAATCTGACTGGGTTCTTCACTAAAACTTAAACCCGGTAGTTCCCTTTGTAATACATAAGACGACGAAGAAGAAGAGGAATAATAATAAGAAGAAGACGAGGAATAAAGAGAAGAAGCGGAAGAGGAAGGAGAAGATTTTGTCAGTTGGCTAGCACGTAATTGGGTATTCTCACATTATGGGTAAAACCTAAATTGAGAGAAAACACGACTTGTTTATCCATTTATTAACTTGTTGTTTTCGTTACAGAATATTAGTCTCTATAATTATGTTGATTTAATTTCTGATCGGCTGCATCTTGTGAGAGGTCTGAACGAATTATGTCTATATGGTGCGAATGCATCCCCAAGCTAAGCTTGCCCTAACTTTTTAAAACTGTTTGACATACAAAATCGACAACACCTCAAATTAGATTAAAACAATCAAGAAAATAAAATATTGTTTTGTAAAATGACCGAGAAACTCAATGTATGAGTTCATGAATGAACAAATGAATCCTCAAATGAAAAAAAAAAGAAAAAAAGAAATTCAATATAAATCACAGGTTAGCTATGTTAAAATTTGAGTTGCATCAAATTTGTTTTTAGTGTAAAATATTAGATAAATTCAAATGTGTCAATCAACTGTTAGTTTCTCAACCTATACTCTTTATTTAATGTCAGTAGATATAAATCAGATATTGATATACACTGTTGGTCATAATGATGGAATAATGTTTTTAAACCGCAATTTATGGAACGATTTTGACAACGATTTATTCCTAATAGATCTAGATAATAGTATACATTCTCAGATTGTATTGAATAACAATTTGCGAGTGTTTGTTTTGCCTGACTAATAAAGCATGTGTGTGCTACTTTACTTATCAACTACGGGACCGTCCTTAAATTCATAACTGACAGTAATGAGGATCAATGCCTCACTAAAGGGCAGTAATATAGCACATCGACACGGTTTTGATCCTGGGACCTCACAGTTACGAGACCATTGCATTGCCACTTAATCTTGACTGTACACAGCGGGGGCTAGGGTAGGGGGCAGCCCATACACATTTAAACAAAAAAGGAATTATCAATAATTCATTGCTTTTCCCCCGATCCCCAACAGAAATAAAATCCTTTGTGTGGCCATGCCTTAAACCAAAATGCATGGCCGTAAACGAAATATTCCACCTTTATGACCAACAGTATCTATGAAATTATTGATCTTTGAAACAAATTCACATTACTTTGATGTTGTCAATGATGTTAAGATCCTCAGCCACATTCCTGTCGATTGCGATGAGTAGATTTGAGTAGGATCCATTGTTCAAATTGATGATATTTTTCTGGCCCGTTACTACTCCCACAAGAAATATTTCCAAGAGTAGAATCGTATAAATAACATTTCTATTCTCCATCTTACTTCAATTCTTCTACAGTAGCAGTTCCAGAGATAAAGAGCGAATAAGAAATATTCTTCCCTTTTAAGCCTTTTGATGCCTTTATAGCCTTGAATCTCACTTGATAACAAAATGTGATTTCATTCTTTGAAAAGGAAACTAAATTCTAAAACGAATAAATTTTAATCATCAAAAGCGAACAAAGTTCGTGTTAGATAGTTGACACAGTTCCATACATCAACAGTGACGCATGGGGACGGTGATTTTGGATGCGCAGTTTTTAACGGACTTTGGAGAAGTAGGGAAGAAGTAAAGATAAAGAAGAAGAAAAAGGAGAGGAGGAGGAGGAGGAGGAGGCGCAAGAAGATGAAAAAGAGGAAGAAGAAGAAGACGGAGAAGAAGGATTATAAGAAGAGGAGGAAGAAGAGGAAGAAGTAGAAGAAGCAGAAGAAGAAGACGAAGAAGAAAAAGAAAAAGAAAAAGAAGAAGAGGAAGAAGAAGAAGAAGAAGAAATAAAAAGAAGAAACAAGAAAAAAGAAGAAGAAGAAAAGGAAGAATTTCATATTGTAGTACGCTGGATAAAGCAAACAGATATTCAGAGAAAATTATTTCATATAGTTATTTCACTAATCATAATACTACTAATACGAAACATAGATGTTTTTCACGGTCTCATAATAATATATCGATGGCTTTAATATGTGAAAAGAAATGTTTTATATTCAACGAGATAATGTAAAATATGTCCGAATGTTCAGTATGTAAAATTTATCAATTCTCATATCAGTTATCGACTGATCAATCATTCTTTTTGGCAAAGAGGACAATCCGTAAATCAGGTCATATGAACGGAATGCACGTAGATGATTTGATTACACACCCCATTAACATTCATATAAAATGCAGGCGTCAGAGTTTCCCCGCATTATATTTACACAGGCTAATACTATCTAATAGTTGTTTAAATGTGTATAATTGAGAAGAAATGAATATGGAGTTCAATGATCTGAACCAGAAGAAAACATTTTCATGCAGCTAACCTTATTTCACTTTAACATGTGAGAAATGCAAACCAATAGCGACTTTTGGTTGTTTGCTACAAAATAGAAAATATGTGAAGTACAACTGAAGTGTATAGTTTTGCACATCTTGAAAGCAGGGATGACATCTTAAACAATTTATGTCACGTATTAAAATAAAAAGCTATATTAATAAGTTAATCATCTCTTTTATCATTCTTTGTCTTACTCTGCTTACAACATAATTTGATCTGAGTCCTTTGTTAAATAAAAACAGCAAGACATTTTCGATTTTCGGTGGATCAGAGCGTTCATTATTACAAAATGGAAAAAAATATATAAAAAAGCATGTATTCAGATGAGTGGCATTTTAAGAGAATATCTTTCATTTGATCTAATTATCTAATAGAATAAATACATACAGTCTTTAAGTGATTAGCGTACATGTCGATCGTTAACGTGTATAATCACGAAATTTTAACCTAAACATCTGAAATTAGATTCATCTTTAAAGGTTATGTCATAACATGATGACGTGGATCCTGATCAAATAATTAGTCGAGAGAGGAAATGTGACCAGGCAACAATTTTCCCCTTACGCGTAACCAGTCATAAGAAAGTGCAAACGAAGGTTTATAAAGAAATTAAAGATTACTGGTTGATCTAAATTTGTCAGTCGACTTTAGATCTATGGACTTTGGGAAGAGGATGTTATACCCACATGACAAACATCCTCGTCAATAATTAACAAAACAAATAATAGACATTATAATATTAGGATATTAGTATAACAATTATCGCCGTTTGTCACCCTGGAAACAGTCCAAACAGACTTTGTTGTGGACACCTCGAATGACTTGAATAGTAATGTTTCTGAAGTGAATTAATTAGGATGTATGCAAAATCATATAATAATGAAAATTCCATCATAATTATTATTCCTGAAAGTTCTTAAGAATTTGATGATTGTACTACTTATCTTTGTCTGCATTAAATTGACAGAGATGGAATACTGTCAGGGAGACGGCAATCAAAAGATAGACTTGTTAATAGGGAGTGCTGCTTTTGATGGTTTCTGTTTTGTATTAATGGTTTGGATGTAATTTGCATTCGTAATACTTATGTTGGAATTTGGAAATAAATGATTTAATTTTTATTTGAAATTTGATTTGATTTATAGACAGTTCAGGGGATATGTGTTAGTTATTAGTGCCACTGCGGATAGCCATTTATGAGTATTGTATTGTATTGTATTGTATTATTTATTCGGCACTTTCAAGAAATATAACAATTTAACAATATAAACATGGTAAATACAAAATTGGAATGACAACAAATTGGAAATACAAATTTTTGTAGCAATATTCTGAGTGCAAAAGATGGCGGCCAGGGAAGAAGAGAGCAAACTTAATTACTGTAACCGTGAAGGTCCCTCCGCCCAACCAACTGATGCACTCAGAAGACTGGTAAAAATATAGCATAAGGACAAATAAGACAAATCAAGTAACAAATCAAGGATAAACAATAAAAATATAAAGAAAGGCGAGGCACGAGCATATGTAACGCCAACATAGAAATTATAGATAGCGGAGTATGATGTAATGTGTTCATTTACTAAATGAACACATTACATCATACCTAATAGGTATTTTGTGCGAGTGACGTGCTTTATGTGTACGTGTGCGTGTGTGCGTATGGGCGTGTGTGTGCGTGTGTGCGCGCACGTGTGTATGTGTGTATATGTGTTTCTATTGGTTATGCGCAGTGACATGGACGTTGACGCTTTCCTCCTGATTGGGACATGGGGGGGGGGGGGGGGGATTGTACAAAGAAAATTATATACGTTTTTGCATATCTGCAAAAAGAAATCTGTGTGTTTGTGTGCATGTTTGATATTTTGTTTATATCATGTTAACTCTAATTTGGTAACCTTGACTTTTATTATATTATGTGCTTTTTAATTTTTAGTGAATAAAGAACATGAAATATATAATTTAAAGAATCTGTGTGTTTGTGTGCATGTTTGATATTTTGTTTATATCATGTTAACTCTAATTTGGTAACCTTGACTTTTATTATATGTGCTTTTTAATTTTTAGTGAATAAAGAACATGAAATATATAATTTTAAAGTATCAGGCGTCACTTGCGCCTGAGAGGGGACAGCGAACTGAATCAATGTAACCCCCGTGTCTCTCATGTAAAAATAAAAATAGGATATGCTGGTGTTTCCCAATACTCTATTACGAGGATTGCAGTTGTTTTTATAATCAATGAGGTTGAATTCATCCGTGTAATTAATTATATTTTATCGTTTATAATGTAGAGGTGTCGTGGTCAAGTGGATATGCCATCGGACAGGGGATCACTAATGTCTTTTGGCAAGATATTAATCTACATCTCTCACACTTGACCCAGGTGATGTAAATGAGTACCTGGCAGGGATTAATTCCTTGAAACGCTAGAGCGCCATTATGGCAGCCGTACTGAAGCCGGGGTGATAATTATGTAGCGCCGGGAGTGTCGGGTCTGACAGACAGGAGAGCTATACAAAAACCCACACTAACTATTATTATCGTTATAATTATTACATAATTGGTATTATTTTTGTTTGTTTTAAAATATGTTTAGTTAACATTTGAAATTAAAAGAGCCTTAATGTCGATTAAACTTTGATCAATTTCTGCACCACTTAAAAATTCACGGTATGCATTTAAAATAGAATTAAAAAAATAGTTGCTGCCGTTAGTACAGTCATTATATAATTATCTCCTTTAACGATAAAGCGCGTAAATTAAAGTCGTGGTGGGTTCAAGCCCCCTTTGGCAAGACATTACTCTACATGACTACATTTACCACGCTACATCAAGGTGTTAAATGGGTACCACTGGGTAGAATTCGAATGCTTGTGAGCATTGACATCGGTAGCCTAGATAGCATTCGTTGAACCCAAAGTACGTTTTGAAAACTGTATATTACTGTTATGATCATTATGATCATTATTATAATTATTATTAATGTCATTGATATTATTTTGTATTATTATTATAATTTTATTCATCCATATTCAAAGACAAATCATCCCTATCTTATTCAAATAATTAATCATTGATTTTTACGTAGCAGACAATTCCTCTTTCTCAATGATCGAACTCTTGCACTTTGTCCAAGTTTCTAGGATACCAGTTTATAAACATTAGGTTATCATCTCCAGAATCAGCTATCAATTAGAAGGGTTCAAGAATAACATTACCATCAAATTAATGCATTGATTACACAACTAAATGAAGAGATGAACAAACGCTAAGAACGCATACTTTCGCCATACTTGACGGTATATGCTGTATTAACACAAAGATGTCTCCGACTAGAGTCTTGTTTCTTCTGGTAAGTGTCCTGGTCATCTTCAACTCTGGAGTATTAAGTCAGGATGTCAATCGAATCACTCTAGAAGATGGAGAATTCAAGAATGTACTTGTAGCCATCGACGAAGGTGTTCAAGAGGACCCCGCCATTATTCAAAACATCAAGGTTCGTATTTAGTGAAGCTTCTATACGGTGGATGGAAATTTATTCAATTACATGGTTGAGGTTTTTTTTGTTTTTGTTTACCTAACTGCTAATGCCTAGGTCACATACATGTATAAACCGGGCCCCGTACGATTTTCCCTACCCGGCGACTTGCCGTGGATTTAGAGACCGTATGGGAACCGTCCGATTTTCATTTCTACGGCATGTGTGGTCACATATTCTGCAGCGCCCGGGGGGTGCCCTGAGAAAATTGGTCGAGTGAAAGGCAAGGCGCCCGTGAGGGTGCCGGCGGGCTGCTGGCCGAGTGCCGGCCGGTAACCTTACGGGCTCCGTCCGATGAGCAGGTGTACCGATGGCTCCCGGAAGGTGCCCTGCCGAGGCCCGGCCGGGGTCATCAAGGCGCCCGGCTGGGTGCCGTGCGGTGCACTGAACTACAGAGTGAGGCAGAAAAAATGTCCCACTTTGAAGTATGAATATTAAATCATGGGTTTCATGATATATCTTGATAGAGTTATCCTCCCAGTACATTTAGGTACCATTTTCATCTGAATCTCTGCATGCATCACTGAATATCAGATAATCTTTACAAGACTGCCAGATCTCACTTCCGCCAAGTTACTGGGTGAGGAATAAAACAGTGCATTGAACGAAGACAGTGAGACACGCGCACAAACAACCACACACACACACACACACACACACACACATACACGCATACGCACACACAACACACAAGGTGACAATTGTTTCATTATTACCCCTTTTCTGATTGAGCATTGATTTTTATCAAGATCGCTGAATGTTTAAGTGGCATAACCCTAAAAATCTTTGACCTTTTGTACACATTCACTACCACCATCATGTCATCATTATCATCATCATTGTCATCATCTTAATCTTCATCATCATCATCATCATCATTATCATTATCATCATCATCATCATCATCATCATCCGCCAATACGCACCAAGAGGACAGCGGCCACTCAACTTTTCGTACGATAAGAAGAATTCCCGACAAAAAGTAACAGTTTGGGTGGGCCATGTCGGGAATAGAATGCTCATTTGTGTGCGTGTGCCTGTGCATGTGCGTGTGCGTGAGCGTGTGCGTGTGTGTTTTTGTGTGTGTGTGTGTGTGCGTGCGTGGCGTGTGTTTGTGTGTTTTTGTTTGTCTGGCTTATTGGATAATTGAAAAAAACTGGCAGTCTTTGTTCAAAACATTATTTTATTCCTTACCTAGCAACTTGGCGCAAGTGAGATCTGGCAGTCTTGTAAAGATTGTCTGATGTTCAGTCATGCATGCGGATATTCAAATGAAAATGGTACCTAAATGCACTGGGAGGATAACTCTATCAAGACATATCATGAAAATCATGAATAAATATCCATACAATACATCTTTTAAAAAGTGGGACATTTTTTCTGACTCATTCTGTATGTGTCCTCTGGTATCCGTACCTCCTGTATTTAAAACTGCGTTGTAGATTTCGAGATACCGCCGTGAGGGACCCGCACGGGCAATATTCATTTTAAATGGCCCCCGGACAGCAAACGCTTGTTGTTGTACATATCACCCGGGCTCTTGAGGGGCCGTGAGGGCGCCGTAGGGTACACGTACGGAACCGTTGAGCACCGCAAGGCGCCCGTAAAGGTTTTTCATGAGAATTGACCCCTAAAGTCGTGAGGGGCCCGTTCGGGCACCGTCCGGAGCCGGCATGGGACCCGTAAGGTGCCCTACGGGCCCTTTACGGGCTTTCTTGGGCCTAACGGTCAAATAAAAATGCCGGGAGAATTCGGAGCAGCCAACTCAGCACCACGGCGCCCGTACGGATTATAAAACTGTCCCGGCGCCCGTAGGAACTTTACGGCAACCGGCTGGACACCGGCCGAAAATTCCCAAAATGTCTGTTTTTACTCGCCGTACGGGCCACGGAGTGTATATGTGAAAGCCCCATCATACAGCCATATTGCTCCGTTTAGTCTCATTTCACAACGCCCCCTATCGTCAGAGTCAGCAGCCTAACATGTTAGCCTATGGACGTTTTTTTTTTTTAAATCGTTAAAAATTCATTTTTTGTTTAAACGAAAAGCACATCCACCCCGACGTACTTAGGCAGGTGAAAGTTATTGTATTGAGAAGGAAAGGAATGTTCAGAAAGGCATAGAGAGAGAAGTGGGCGTGGTAGCCATTCTAGCTTTGCACCTACATCAGTACGAGAATACACCCAATGGCGCGGTGGCCTGTACTTATAGCGCGCGAACACATCACACCCAATGGCATACACCCGGTACCCTGCAACACAGTGGAACATTCTAAGAAATTGAAAATTTATCTACAAAATGGACCTCTTGAATCATCTGAGAAGTAACTTACCCTATTCTGATGACTTGAATGAATGTCAAGATAACAATGGCTGCTTTTCCATCCAAAAATAAAAATAGTTTGCAACTAGAAATAGTCAATTTCTCGATAATTTCACAAATTATATTTGCCGCCGCATTCAATATGACGTCATTGACAGCTGATTAGCTAGTATGGTAGTGACGTCGAACGAGCTATGTTTGTGCTGCAGTGATCGAGCCAGCGGAAATGAGACAATCGGAGCAATATGATGTACATGATCATTATAAAGTAACTAGGGGACCGACGTAAGTCCGGTCCGAGGGGACTTGGTAATGAGGAATAATGCCTCATGCCCCCATCACACCGAACTAGTTCTTACTACGTTCTGGAAAATGTAACCAAACGGGCTCAAACTGTGCGCGAACGGAGTTGAACGGCTAGGTCACATATACACCCCCGTACGATTTTTAGAGACCGTACGGGCCCCTTCCAAGTTTCATTTATACGGCGTGTGTAGTCAAATATTCTGCGGCGCCCGGGATGTGCCCGTTGAAAATTGGTCGAGTTAAAATGCAAGGCGCCCATAACGGTGTCCACCGAGTTCCGGCCGGGTGCCGGCGGGGTGCCAGCCGGGTGAGGACCGGTAAGCTTGCGGGCTCCGTCCGAAGAACAGGTGCACCCCATGGCACCCGGGGACCGGCCTGGGGTCGTCAAGGCGACCGGCTGGGTGCCGTGCGGTACTGAACTATGTGTCTTCTGACATCCGTGCCTCCTGTATTTAAAGCTGCGTTATACATTGAGAAGCGCGCCGGGCTGTTAACCGTCACGAGCCGAGACGCGGCGTGATTGAACGCGACGAAACGGCTATAATACAATACAATATCTTCTCATGTGAACCGTGAAACAACGTGGCAAAACGGGAAACAACGCAGAGCAGTTGTAAAAAAACCTTAACTAAACGTGCACCAAACGCGGCAGAACGTGACAAAACTTGAAAGGACCGTGAGATGCCGGGGAATGTCCCACTACGGACCACCTCCAAGTTTTGTTACGGCCTATTACGTACTTTCACGCTTTGTTGCATTACCCTGTTTTACTACGGCATACTAGGTTTCTCATTGCACCGTGACTGCCGTTGCAATTTTTTGTGACAGTTCAAAAATCTGACCCGACATCCACGGCAATCACGGCCTGTCACGTTTGCCCATTCAGTCCCCCGCGTTGTCTCACGTCCATCCCGTTTCGTCCACGGTGGCCTGAAACGTGGTTGCCGTGGCCGCCGGAAACATAGTGAAAACGTAGCATCAGCAGTGATTCTAGTTTTTGGAAAATGATATGTGATTTCTTGAATTCTTCTATGCTTTCTTTATAGCCTGGTAATTGGGATTTAACAATGTTTCATAATAAGGGGTCCAATGAGACTGTAGGAGTGACGGAAACGACGAAACCAAGTCAGACTGGTGAAGAAACTACGGACGTTTACGTTTTCTTAAGCGCAAGGGTTAGTAAACATTACTATGATTAGAAATAGTTCATTGAATAAAACTCCAACGTCCACTGGGGGCATTGGCCTACGTATGGTCACCACGATCGTTTAAGGAAAGTCCAATGTGAATTGTCAGTAAGAATTGATTCTCTTTTGAGAAATGAGAACCGGATGAATTTTATAACGTTTTAAATTGATAATTTTATTCACTTTTTTATTACTACATCATCTCTTTAGCCGTACACTTTATTTTGCCGTACTATTTGATGTTTGTCATAAAGATATGGGTCGGAGTTTCTGTTATACAACAGTAGGAGGATAAATGAAACGTTTTTATATTACGGAGGGGATCTTCCATTATTATAATAGAACTTATAACAAAAAGAGAAAAAGGAAAGAGCTTAAAGGTAAATCGAACCTTAATAGCTAACAACTCTGAAAGAAAGCAGGAAAATCAAAGAAGCAGACTGGTGTAAGTTTGAACGAAATCGGACAGTAAATAAGAAAGTAATGTGATTAATGTACTGCCGGACAACTCTCCCGTTTGTTCCAACACATGTTATATTTTGAGTAGTGACCAAAGGGAGAAGACACTCAGGAGAAAAACAGAAATTTATCATACTTTTGCACACGGCAAACGGGAGAGTTGTCTGTGATTAGCTCCAGGTGATGTCATATTTCAAACATTCATTATTCTCTTATTATTGGACCGATTCATTAAAAAAAATTGCCATTCTTTTTCTCTTATTTTTCAGCTTTCCTATTAATGAACTTATTACAAGGGTTGAAATGCCCTTTAAAACTTAAGATCTGACTAGTATGCATGATTACCTAATTCTTCGGTGCAATTGATTTTGGTTACAGAACGTCAACTTCACTGCAGACCCTAAGCTAGGAATATTTGCACTGGTTAAAAGAGGTCACAATGTCGTCAAGAATGCAGACGTTCAAGCTGTTGTTGAAAATTCGATAGGTTCTATCACAACACAAATTCCTCTCCATGATAAAGGCACAGGTAGGTATTAGCTTGGATGTCCCACAAGACAGACAGAACACGGGACCGACAGCACAAAAGACCGACAACCCACAAGACAGACAGACCATGACAGTGGCGTACGCAGGATTTTTTCAAGGGGGGGGGGGGGGGGGGTAAGCGGACACTTTTTTTTTTTGGAGTCCCCAAAAAATCGCAACGACTCGGCCAACCACTGAATAACCGGGGGGGGGGGGGGTAAGAGGACACTTGGCATAATTATTATTTAAAAAAAAATCAAAAGGGGGGGGGGGGGGTTTTCCCAAAAACATACACATTAAAAAAACTCAAGGGGGGGGGGGTTAACCCCAACCCCCCCCCCCTGCGTACGCGCCTGGACCATGAGACCGATAGCCCTTAAAAACCTAGAGCACATGAGACCAACAACCAATGGGAAAGACAAACAACAGGACCGACATACATTCGTAAACCCTCACAAAATTCTCGGGAAACCCTTCCTGTGGGCATTTCTGTGGGCATTCGGTCTAGTTAACCTCAGATAACTTTTCCAGAAAAGATCTCAGGCTGTCGGCTTCGTTGACTGGAGCCGATATATATTTCACGTTTTATATCGAAGAATGTGCCGTTCTCGTGAGGAGACATCCATGCAACAGACCCATTGAAGCCCGAAATCAAGAACAAATTTAAGAATCGCATCAGAAAAAAAAAGGTTAAATGTCAATGTCGTGGTCTAGTGGATACATCACCAGACTATCGATTACATGGTTCACGGCTCGAGTCCCGCCGCGGTACTTATTTCATATGGAAAGACATCTATCACTCGGTAGTAAATGGGTTGTGAAGATATTCCTGGAAAGTCTTCAGCACCGTAGAGCAGCTGGGCTAAGGCAAGGGTAACAAGAGGCTTACATATTGTACTTTGAAAGCACCTTAAGCATTGATACGTGTACATCGGAAATGTAGCTATTATTGTCATTACTTTTAAAATATTTATATATTTTTTATTATCATTATAATAATCATCATCCTTATTATTATTATTATCAGTTTTAAATAAGTTAAACACACTTTAATAATTCATAGAATAGTTAAGTATTATGATTGATTAATGCTTCCAGGATATAAATCAGGCATTGTCATACCATATTATTTTAAAAGTATCACATATATTTTCAGGTTCGGATTTCATGAAGGATGACGGAGTATACTCGGGATACTTCCTAAACTTCGATGCCGATGGTAGATATAGTGTCACGGTAAACGTTCTTGGTACAACCGCTTCACTTATCAGTCGCACAAACAGAAGTAAGTAGTACACTTTCAGGTTTAATGGGGATAAGCACAACTGACCAGTGCCCCCTTTTAACCCAATCTACTGTTCCTTTCTTCCATATTTTTTTTTCGTCAGTATTATGTCGCCGAATTTTTGGAGTGTCCCGGATTGATCCCGTCTCAGAGAAGTGACAATAAATTATATATATCATTACAAAGCAACGTGTATCATTGACCTTTAACAAGAACATTCAATATATATATATATATATAATAGGACTTCGTTTGGGGCAAAACACATGAAGAAAAAATTAGTGTTTAGGTTCAAACTTAACTGGTGTAAAACCGATTTAAAATGTAATGAATCAGAATTAGGTGGATTGAATAGCTAATGGTGAGAACTAATCTTGAATACCATTCATGTTTGGTCTTTGAACTATCTAATCATAATATACTCATGATTTTTGAGCTAACGAGAGGGTATCCGATAACACTGTTTGTCCAGTTAGATTACTCCCATACAAAGATAACGTTCCAATTTCGAGAAACAACTATATTAAACTTGTATTGTCAATACAAAAGCAAATCTAAATAATCTTTTTTTCTCAAGATCTATGTAGGTTTGGGTAATGACTGCCGTAAAAGTAATAATACATGCAGTTAACATATCATACCTTTCTTTTGTTCCTCATTGTTTTTCCCACTCCTGGCTCTTTCATACGCATTTACAGAACGACGGGCCATAACTCCAACCCCACCATCTGTTCCCTCTTCATTCATGCGGTCAGCATCAGGCGGTGTCTTTGCAGTGAATAACTACATCCCGAATGCTCCCGATGTCTTAGCTCCATCTCGTATCCAGGATCTTGCCTATTCTTCATTCTTTTATGAGAATGCAACGGTTATTCTCACCTGGACGGCTGTAGGAGATGACCTCGACCAAGGAACAGGTAGGGGTTACTTTGGTGATGGACGAAGAGATTGCATTGTTTTTATATTGGCGTATAGCCGACACAAGCCTGTGCTTCACACTAATATTGACGCATTCTTCGCTGTGTTATGTGCTTTTCAAAAAGTTTATGTTCTTTCGTATACATTTCATTACTTAGGTACTTTGAAGAAGGATTAAAATGTGTGGAATAAAGTAACTTTGAAATGAAATGAAAAGATAGGATAGATAAAAAGGAAATGGATGAGTTTTGTTATAGTTTAACAAGTAGTTGTATTCTAACTATGGTACATGTAGCTGTGGTGCCCAAACGCCTTAAATGTTTAATGGTCTTGAAACATGAATTAGAAAAAGATTGACGTTATATCCATGGCAAACCTGAGTACTAGTCAAGGGACCCCTGGTATAAAAGTTAACAACTTAAACGCAAATTGTTTCCAACCATTCAGGGTTGCTCATTTTTTATTTGTGTTTAATTTTCTTGCGTTTTGTTTGAATGCATTTTGGGGATGAATAGGCCCAATGATTTTTGTATTGAAATAAACATTAATACCCCTGTATCATGTAGGTATATTGCCTGCACATAATATATACTGGTAATAATGAAATATTTGATGCAATTACACGCTGTATGTTGTTACCACGTATTGCTGTTCTGCCATAAAGCATGTTTTCAGAACTGAGCAAAGTTGATTATACCATGTTCGTAAAACTACTCAATTAAATTATTAAATGTGTCGTTTACAGCATCTAAATACGAACTGAGGTACTCCAATGACTTCGATGTACTGAGGATAAACTTCACTATGAATCCACTGGTCAACGATCACCAGATCGTCGATGGAAACCTATCTCTGATATCTCCTGGTGGTCAGTCAGAGACATTGACCATTCTTCTCCCTGTCCTTCATTACGATCTCAACTATTACTTTTCTATTCGAGCTTTGGATGAAGCAGGAAATGCAGGAGCTATTTCAAACATTGTTTCCTTGCCGATTATAGAACCATATATTTTTTCCACCTCAGCCCCTAATTCGACCACCATTGTTCAAGACTTTACCGATGGTACCAATATTACAACATCGACGATGAACGTGACTCTCTCCCCATCTACAATGCTTACCGACAATTCTACTAATGAGGTATCGACGACTGTACCGGGAAGCACTGTTAACACGAGTGATGGGATTCCGCCAACCGATGCAGTGACAATAAATGGTACAAGTCCTATAGCTTCTTCAGTTAGTTGGACTACAGCCATGGAACACACAACCAGCAATGAGTCCCTTATCATGACCGATATGACCACATCAGCCCCTACTGCTACAGATCTCCCAATTACAGGTGTCTACTCTCCAGTGTCAGGTACAGGTCAAGTTGACACCCATGAGCCAATTACATCAGGACAAGGTGGTAGTCAATTTCCAAGTCATTCCATCTCAGCTACATCTGAACATCCTGCGACCTATAGTACTTCTCTAGCAGATGTATCATCTCTCATCAGTACATCTGATCCTAGCGCCACAGAGCCACTAGTCAATACAGATAGCACCCTGATATCCTCAACAGAAGATGTATCATCTCTCATCAGTACATCTGATCCTAGCGCCACAGAGCCAATAGTCAATACAGATAGCACCCTGATATCCTCAACAGAAGGACGTGAAGGGACACACCCAACAGATCCACTGTCCAAAGAACCCCAGACAACTGATGAAACTGAGGAACCAACAGACCTTGGTACTATCATAGGTCTGACCGTAGCATTTATCGTTGTGGCTTTCGGTGGAGCTGTTGGTTTAGCATTTGGCGTCGCCTTTTACAAGAAGCAACAAGCCAAGATTCGACCCGCACAAGATGTGAGCCAAAGCTACCCTACTCAAGATAACTACCAGTCCACTGAGTACCCCTTTTATGCTAACCCTACGTATTCCGTAGCATAACGTAATTTGCAGTTTCTTTATAATATAGTTCTAAGAAATGCACCTACACTTTTAACAGTGACCCACATGCGTATAATTATCAATGCTACGATGACAAGAAGAAGAAAAAGAAGAAGAACAAGAAGAAGAAGAAAAAAAAGAACTCAACTGTTTTTACTTTTTTTTATTATCAGAATAATTTCGTGTACCCACATGCTTTTCCTGTCCTGAGTGAAATTAATGCAATATATTGGTCCTGTTCATTCCGTAACGTTGATTTTTAGTTGATATCAAATGGAATCATAACTTATAACAAAATGTTGAGTGTCACGTGACGCCTTTTCGAGCTAATAGGAGAATCGCTAACATAATAACCTATTTCATGTAACAAATTAATCATGATAATTATGAATATCAAATGTATTTTTTTCACTTTTGATATAAGAGGAGCCAGTTTATCCAAGAAAACGATGTTCATAATTTAATCTATCTATCGAAGAAATGCACTGAGACTAAGAATAGTGAGCCGCATGCTTCGATGACAAGAAAAAGAAGAAGAAGAATAAAAAAAAAAACAGATAAATCCTGTACCAGACAAATCCACGTGCTTTTCCTTTAGTGACAAAAATGATGCAATATATTGATCATGTTCATTCCGTAGAATTAATTTTGAGTTGATATCAATGGGCATCATAATTTATAACAAAATGTTGAGTCAGCCAATGGGATACTCGCTAACAAATATTCTATTTTTATAACAAATTTATCATGTAAATTACGAATATCAAATGCTTCAATTTAAGATCAACCAGTTTATCCCAAAAAACGATATTTATAATTTAATCTACTCCATACAAGTTCACTTGAAGTAACTCAGAGCAGTAATCAAGATGAATAATGTACATACGTGAACAGTGCCATCAGGATATGTTTTTTTCTTTCTTGTCTGAATGAATCGAGGAGCCAATTCGTTTGAGAAAAAAAAGACTGTCTCACATATATGATAGACCTATATCTCGTAGATGATGATATTGATAATATTTTTCTGGCCCGTTACTACTCCTACAAATTTTTTTTCCAAGAGCAGAATTACATAAATACCATTTTTATTTCCATCTTACTTCTAATCTTCTACAGTAACAATTCCTGCGATAAAGAGCGAATAAATGTCCTCTTCCCTTTAACAGGGACTTAGTAAAATTGAACAGATGAGGTTGGTGCTAAGGTAGTAACTTCAATGCTAGTTGTACAATTAAAGATAATCTGAAAGTTTGAGTGAAAACAGACCATTATTAATGATAACAATTGGGAAAACTGATCTGATCGATTCCTGAATTCTCCCAACTATATTATTACAATTTAATTACATCTTAGTTGAATGTTAATCAGTGCAAAACAATGAATTGGCTCTTTATACCATTCCAGTCATTACATTGTTGACAGATTTTAAAAAGCCTGTCTTATGTTTTATTTTCGTGGAAAAACGGTTGGGAAAATTCAAAAATGATATGGAGAATTTTCTGTTAAGACGGTGTCGCGCAGTGACACTTTCAAAGAAAACCATAAATATCTTTGTGGTTTAAAAATATTTTCAGGATTGTTTGCATGTTAGAGGGTTAGTACAGTAGAAGGAATATAATAAGTAACATTTCATACCAAATGTCCGCATTTTTTCATCAACCTTCAACGAGAAAAAAGAAGAATAAGAAGATAAATAATTGTATATTGTCACCAGAGCGCTGGATAAAGCACACATATATTCAGAGAAAATGATTCGGTAGTTAAAAGTTAATTTAGTAATTATAATAATACTACAATACGAACAATAGATGGTCTTTAAGTTCTCTTAATAATGTATTGATGGCTTTAATATGTAAACAGAAATGAGATTTACAAAAAGGAATGTTTAATGTTCCAGGAGGTTATGTAGAATATGTAAACATGTTCAGTAAGCCTATGTAAACGTTATCAAACTTATCAGTTATTAACTGATCAAACATTTTTTGGGGCATAAGGGACAACCCCTTATTTCATTAAACGTAAATCAGGTTATCGGTTATCAACTAAACTAACATTCTTCTGGGTGTAAGGGACAATGCCCTATTTCATTAAGTGTAACTCAGGTCATATGCACTTTAGGGAGAATTTTGATGATTGGATTGCACACCCCATGAAAAGCTTTCAAACGATTCAAAAAAGATGCAAGCGTTTGAATTTTCCCGCATCATATCATTCAAATATTAAGCCATCTTCATCAATTAATACATATGGAGTTTAATGATCTGGATGAGAAAATGACATTTACCAACCAATGTGTCATAGCCCTTTAAATTTTGAGAAATGCAAACCACTAACGACTTTTTGTTATTTGTTACAAAATAGAAAATATTTGAATGTACAACTGTAGTGTATAGGTTGTCATACCTTGAATGCGAGTTGACATCTTAAAGCGATTTATATCACGTATTATATTTTAAGGAGCTATATGAATAAGTGAATAATCTCCTTTATCACTCTTTGTCTTGATTTAATTTGATCTTTGTACTTTGTTAAATAATAACAGCAAGAGTTTTTTGATTTTCGGTAGATCAGAGCGTTCAGTATTAATAAATCGCATCACAAAAAATATTTTTAAAAAGCATGTACCAACGGGTACCTGACGTTGCTGGGGAAATAATAATTGTTCAGGCTCTGATTTTCGTTTGTATTCTAACGCATAATGGCCGAGGGCAGAATTTACCCGGCCCCTGTCTTTTGATACAAAATGTATATAATTTCGATCAAAGGGTATCATTGGTACTGCGTAGCATTAAGAATCGCCTCGGCCAAACTGAACAGGAACCCATTAATTATGCAATATACACAAAGCAGAACCGTCACTCCGCGGATATGTGAATAGTTTAAAAAGTAATCCTTTAAAAAAAAAATCGTTTCAGACATGGTTATGACAATTTATGGACTTATCCTTTAAAAGATATGACCTAGATTTCAGGCGAGCACCTCCTCGGCTGAGAGAGTACCCAGATAACCCGGCCTTTTAGGGTTAATCTAGTGTAACAGTTCTCCATAGATCAGATAGAGACCTAAAGGTTAAAAACAAACCTCATTTTTGTCAAGACACAAGTGCCAGTAAATTTTATGAGGAGATTGCCGTTTCTGAACATTTGCATCAATGTCTTCGTTTTGCAATTACTCCATTTGTGACAATGTTTACTGGTTTAACCCTAATAAGGCCGGGGGGGGGGGCCATTTTTTTAAGGCCCCCCCCTTCACGATTTTTCTGATTGTTCGAGAACGCATATGGATGGCGCATCGCCGCTCGCTGACTTTTTTTTTAGAGTCTTGCGCATCTTTAAAAAAAAAAAAAAAAAAAATCAGACTTATAGTTACAAGGTCACGTGACCTTTTGTCTTTGCATGTCAGCCCGAAAATCGCTCATTTTTGTGATTTGTGTACAAAACATATGGAAATGTCATTTTTCCTAAAAATAGATCAAACATTGGTTTTTGGGTCTTGTTTAAAGTTTAGGTGGTTGTTTTGGGAGTCAAAATAGTTGAATTGTAGGAAGAAATGAAAAAACAAACAAAACAATAACATAAATAAGTTAAAAAAACAATGAAATACATAAGAAATTATCAAAACAAGAGATAACATAAGAAATAAGCTGTCTCTTCCAATTTTTTTTGTCGTATTATTGTTCCAAATGGTCTAATGAATATATGTAGTGAAAAAGAATGCTTAAATATGAATAATATAGGATTTATGGGTAAAAATGTGATTTTATGACGTTATTTGCATAAATTACCATAAATATGCAAATGAGGGATTTTTTTCAAAAAATTGAAATTATCATATTGTTCTATACACTTCACTTGACATGCGTGCAAATTTTCGCGGAGATCGGCCGTTTCACGGCCGAGATCTTAGGGGGGGGGCATAATGGCCCCCCCCCCCGGCCGTAGTAAGACTTCAAATAGCCCGGCCTTATTAGGGTTAAGCAGCTTATTGGCGGGAAGCAGTGGCACTTTTCCAACTGATATACCCTCTATGCATACCATAACTTCCACTTCCGACTGTCTTAAATCTTGAAATTAAGGTACGTATGTATAATATCACAAACTTATATGTATGAAAATAATTGATCAAGCAAGTAAAATTTGCCCATTGTTTTGGACTTTCAGTGAAATTTCATCTTGACCGTCAAGGAATAATTGAGAACCCCTGATCTAATACACACAGTCTTTATTATCAGCGTACATTTCGTTAACGAGTATCATCACTTAATTCAAATTTGAATATCTGATTCATCTTTATAGGTTATATCATAACATGATGAAGTGGATCCTGATCAAATGATTAGTCGAGAGAGGACGTTTGACCGGGCAATAATGTTTCCTTACACGTAAACCAGTCATAAGAAGTGCAAACGAAGGGTTAGAAAGATGGTTGGTTCAACGCCAAGATCTATATTGACTTGAGATATATGGACTTTGAGAGAAGGGTGTTATACTTAAATGACAAGGACCCTCGTCAAAAATTTACAAAAACAAATAAAAGACATCATGATATTCGGGTATAAGTATAATTATCGACCCTTGTCACCCTGGAAACAGTCCAAACAGCCTCTGCTGTCAACACCTCGAATATCGGGCTTTTATCTCCTAAGACTTGAAAAGAAGACTAATTAGGTGATTAGATGTATTATTTTTTTGTAAACCGTAATTCGCAAATTGAATGAAACATTTTATGTTTAACTCCAGTAATCATATATGCTGTACATGATGGGATGCCCTTTAAAATGGCACTCCTCCTTGTTCATGGCACACCTCCTTGTTTATTTGCTTCAATTTCCTTTAAATTAGTGTTTTTGTATCAATCCTAACCCAGTAATTAGTTTATTATCACATTTTGACTTGAACGGTAATGTTTCTAAAGTAAGTTGATTAGGATGTATGAAAAATTATACTTATGGCAAATCGATCATCAAGAATGTAATAATTGCATCACTTATCTTTGTCTGATTTTAATAAGCAGAGATGGAATAGGGAGACGGCAATTGATGAATAGACTTGTTGGGGATTGCTGCTTTTTATGGTTTTCCTTTTGGAAATGGTTTGGATTTGATTTGCATTCGTATAGACAGTTCATGGGGTAGGTGTTATAGTTTATCAGTGCCACTGCGGATAACATGTATGTTGAGTGGGCATGTTTTGCGCGTGGGTGCTTGTATGTCTATGTGTGCGTGCGTGTTACAACTGATTTCATTTTTGTTTTCATCAATCGAAAACAACTTTTTGTAAAATATTTCTTTGATTGATTTGTATTGTTTGGAATCAATAAACAAATTATAAAAAAAAAAAAGTGTGTTTGTGCATATTTGTGTGTTTTCTTGGATATGGGCAGTGACATGGACGTTGACGTTTTCATCCTTATTTGGACATGAGGGGGGGGGGGGGGGGAGGGCGGGGATGATTGTTCAAAAAAGATTATATATATATATATATATTTAATTATGTTTAACCCATGTTGTATTAACAGAACATCTATTTATAACCCAAAATGGTATATTAACAGGACATCATAAAATATGGTATACAACCCTAACCCTAACCCTAAATTCAAAACAATATAACTAATTAAACAATTGACTAATGATTTAACCTACTGTTTCGTGAGAGGCCTTTAAGTTTCCTCTGTTTGCAAACGTACGTAGAGGACAGTAATTATATCGTTCAATCGTTAAACGGACACGCAAAAGTCCTGCTAATGACCATGTCTACTTAATGACTCATTTTTTCACTACATATGTAATTCCACCCAATTTCTTTCAATTCTGACACAGTCATAGGTCATCATCATAAGACGTGACAAAAACATTTTCAAGTTCAACAAATTATCGTGACGTCATCCAGGCGCCATTTTGTAAAATTTTCCGAAAATCAACTCAAGATCATATCTTCATAACAGAAAATCAATTGTCATTCATATTCATCAAGATTAAGGTCAATGTCCGTCCGGTCAATTTCAGGTCAATAAACGCGCACGTATTTTAAAATGCTCAAAAATCATCTCAGATTCATTTTGCATACGTTTCAGGCCATTCTGAGCATTTGTCAACAAATCGCGCACACGCTCATGCGCGCGCGTTTTCGTTCGTCCTGGGGGGGGGGGGGGTTGTTTTATAAAGCTGTTCGTAAAGTTACGCATGACTTTACGAACGACTTGTATATGAAAAGCCAAATGGGATGCTCAATCATTATTGATTATTATTTATTAAGTTGAACTGTGCAGATGTAGATTAACATTCTTATTATAACAACCATTTTTAATGCAAAGTATATTTTTTGCCATAATTTAATCGAGGTTATTGGAAATATCAGAAAAAACTTTGGGCATCCTATCTGGCACTTCATATACAAGTCGTTCGTAAAGTCATGCGTAACTTTACGAACTCTTTATGAAACACCCCCCTGGCCGTATGCAACATCAAATAGCCATTTTTATTTCTTTCATGATAATCCCCATTTTTCCCCAAACAATTTGATACCATATTTATCTCTTTATGACAATTAATAACTGAATGAGCGTCCGTTAAAATTTGATGTCCGTACGTGCGAGCTATTGTAATACATAGCATACATTGGCCAAAACATGCCTATACAAAATCCATTATAGCTCTTTAGGAAGTCTACATACCCCCATTTTTTTTTCATATTTGGAAAGAATATGAGTCGTAGATATGATTTCAGGTCTCATTTGGCCATTATATATATCCTGACATCACCATAATGGCCTTGGAACTCAACAAATGAATTTGCATATTTTGACGTGAGCATATTTATGGAAAATTTACTGTATCTCTGTTAATATTGATCGAGTTTCTTCCAAATGTTGATGAGTTGTAGCTCTGACAGTTCTTAACAAGATCAGCGTCCAGCAGATTTAATAACAGACCACCTAATTCGTCCTCAGTGACGAATTAAATTTCTCGTATTATTATTATCGTTATTGTTATGTTATTATTATATCCATCATTATTAATATTTCAAAGACGAATCATCCCTATCTTATTCGAATAATAAAACTTTGATCTCTATCTAGCAGACACACCTCTTCTCAACGATCAAAGTGTTCTATCGTGCATTGCATGGGCGGCGATCCCGGGGGGGGGGGGGACGGGGGGGGGGGGACGCGTCCCCCCTCAATTTTTTGAAATTTGAAAAAGAAAATGTACAGCGAATACTAATTAAAGACTGCAACACATTTTTTGGCTCTGGAGGGCCCAAGAGTGCAGCGTTGAGACTAATGGAAATGCTAAAAATCTTCTAGATCGGTCGCTACCCGTGATTTACAAATGTTGCTGAAATGACATGATTTTTTGTGATGTTTTCTTACTTTTGTGTAAATTATACGTGTTTTTTGCGTTTGTTGGACAATGAAAAATTCCCTAATTTACAGTCAGGCAAAACATATGCTTATTAAGAAGCCTACACGTCAGGGCCCACAGAACGGGAGGTTAGAGGGCTCAAGCCCCCCTCCCCCACTTTTTTGAAAAAGTATATCAAAGATAAATAGAAAGAAAGAATAGTGGCCTGCCAGTGTCCCAAATAAGGTTTCAAAATATGCTCATCCGACCTTAATTAAAGGCCTAAAACATCTGAGCTTGCGGAGGCTTTGTCCCCTGGACCCCTGGATTCAAGTAGGGCCAGGGGCCATATGACGGGCCCCTAGATGCTCATCTGACCGTAATTTAATGCCTTAACCCCTCAAATTTTGGGGGCTCCGCACCCTGGATTCCACGCCAATTATTGTCCTTCCAGTGTCACAAATAAGGTATCAATATATATTCATCTGACTTTAATTAACTGCCCAAAACCCCCAGCTTCCGGGGGCTCTGGACCCCACCAAGGTCCCCAGGGTGGCCCCTGAATTCTCATCTGACCGTAATGTAATGCCTTAAGCCCCTGAGCTTCATGAGGCTGAGCCCCCTGAACCCCCCAATTAATGACATGCCAGTTTCACTAATAAGGTGTCAAAAATATGTTCATCTTAAATGCCTAAAACCCCTGAGCTTCCGGGGGCTCCGCTCTTGACCCCCGCCGGGGCTTTGCCCCTAGAGCCCACGCCAATTTACGCTACACTCAACCTGGTCGTTAATACTTTAGCCCCCCCCCCCACTTGAAAAAACGTTCCGCGGGGCCTGCATGTAACGCGTAAGAGTGGTGGTAACGCGGATCTTTTTTCTTCTGCCCCCCCCCCTCCAAAAAAAAAAAAGTTTTTTCTCATTACGCCACTGGTGATACCAACGGAACACAAATTTTTCCTCGCATATCGTCCTTCCCCCGGGCATGGAAAGAAATCGCCGCCCCTGGTGGATTGCACTTTGTCCAAGTGTCTATAGGCTACCGGTGTATAAACATTAGGTTCTTTGTCCCCAGAAACAGAGCTCCACTAGAACGGTTCAATTATAACATTACAGTCACATTAAAGCATTGATTACACGACTTAAGGAAACGATGAGCGAACGCTGAAAACACATACTTTTGCCATATTTCATGGTAAATGCTGTATTAACACAAACATGTCTCCGACTGAAAACTTGATTATTCTGTTAAGTGTCTTGACCATCTTCAACTCCGGAGTATTATGTCAGGATGTCAATCGAATCACTCTAGAAGATGGAGAATTCAAGAATGTACTTGTAGCCATCGACGAAGGTGTTCAAGAGGACCCCGCCATTATTAAAAAAATCAAGGTTCGTATTTATTGAAGCTTCTATACGATGGATGGAAAATGTATTCAAGTAAGAAAACATGTGTATGCTTGTAAGTAAGCAACCAGGGAACCAACCTAAATCCTCTCCGATGGACCTGGTAGTGAGGATTTATGCCTTACTAAAGGGCACTAGCGCATCGAATTGGTTTCGAGACTACTGTTCTACCACCGAGCAATCACGCAGCATTCATGAAAGTTAAAATATTCATCACCTTTAATACACCTGTCAAGTTTACTACAGAAGCACAAATTAAAAAGATGTGATTTGCTGGACCTTCTTTCGCTGAGTTTCCGAGGGTGACATTGGGATTCAGATTTTAAGCTTTAAACTCAAAATTAAATAATGTATCCTATGATGATTCAAGTTAAAAAATAAAAAACAATGGATATAGGGTCAACCTGTTAGTGAAGAAAATGCAGATCATATATTCATAAGAAGTCAACTTATTTTGTTTACATTTTCTGTGTAGGATATGTTCGTGATTGGTTCACCTCTTCTCTTCAATGCAACCGAGTTAAGAGCTTTTTGGAAGGAGATTCTGATCCTAGTCCAAGGTCTTGGACCCGACTATCTTCCTATGGGTTCACTCAGTCCGAGTCCTATAATCGGGCTAATATCCGTATATTCTCTGGCGACGAGTCTACGGATCCCGTTGTTGTAAACCATTTGCATTGTGGTATGGAAGGGCATCATCTGGAAATGACATCAGGATATTTACAGAGTACCAGTAATGCCACAGTAAGTTTTAAGGGCAACTGTTGGTGGAT